>VZTU01022359.1:385521-585935 GCA_013400835.1 Zapornia atra | reverse complement strand
CCCCCCCCCCCCCGACTACTAAAAATTATCCCCAGAGCAGTTTAATAAATCCACAGTCCCAACCCCATTTATGTCTCATGGATGGACCTAGGTTACTTCTGTCTTCCTGACTCACGAAGTTGGAATACAGGAGAGGGAAGAAACTCTGGTTGGCCTGAGGCAGAGATGTGGCACGATGAGTAGCCTGGGGGCTGCTGGTCCTTAGCCCCATGCCCATGTATCTGCCTTCTCACTGGGGGAAGGGAAAAACCTCACATATGTGTTCTGGGCTTGGCACCAGGCAGGTTGATATCTCTTCCAGGGTGACTTTTCCAGCAGCTGTACAGTTTTACTTCAGCCTAGGTATAGAATTAACCTGGGCTAGCGGAGGGTGTCTCTGCCCTTGGCAGGGCATTGGAGCTAGATGGGCTTTGAGGCCCCTTCAAACCCCAACTGTTCTGTGGTTCTGTCCTGGTTCTGGCCAGGCCAGAGTTAACCTCCCCAAGGAGCCAGCCCAGGCTGTTTCCACACCACCTGACATCATTCCCCCATGAAAGGGTATGGGTGGGCTTTTGGAATAGCTGCATTAGAGGCAGAGGAAACTGAACTGTCTCTTCTACCTGGACTTTCAGACAGCCCTTCTGTTGTGGGGCTGCCAAAGGTTGAAGAACAGCGGGTACCAATTGCTACCATGACGGTGCACAGGTGACAATACTACACAGAGGCTCCCTGATTCCCATTCAGAAACTAATTCATCAACTGGAGAGTCAGGGAGTGATTGGTAGAACCCGCTCACCCCTCAACAGGTTCTATGAACTCCCCAAACCATGTATCAAGAAATGTATCAAGAATTCATTTGCAGCTCCACTTTCTGCAGGCCTCAGGCATCACTGGGCTGTTCAAGGGAGCTACCAGCTTGGTGAGGAGTTTGTGCATCAGATTACCAAACAATCTGAGTGACATTAGTCAAGACAGCTTCCTGATGGCATTGTCTGCCATGGTCTGTACTTGCTGTCATATGACATACATGAGAGACACCTGCCTGTCACAGCATGTCCCAGTCCTGGTCACTTTTGGGTGTCTGCACCTTGTAGCATGAGCTCTAGTTCAAGAAAAACAATTTATGAACTGTTTTGTTTGAGATATTGCCTAAAGTTGCTTTTGAAAATGGTTGTTAGTCACCTCTGTTACTCTGATGCTTCTCAAAATTGTATTTCCTGCCCAATTTCTCACTTTGTCAGACAGCAGTAATTAAGGTTTAGCGTGCAGAATTTAAGCCAGAAAGGACTTGCTGTGCAGAAGATGTATGTGGGCACTGGGGAGTACATTTAGCAGCTTTCCAGTTGTAAATATTTTATCGCTTTATCTGTGAGATTATGACCATGATACACAATGGGAGTTGGAGATGTGACTGAAGATGAGAATGTGGCGGTGTGCTGAGGGTGTTCACGCACTGAAATGCAGTATTGAGGCTATCTGGCCACTGCATTAATTTATAGTCACCAAATCCTACACCTGGGAAAGCTGTAATAGTTCACTAGTTAAGGTAAGAAGAGTCTCTATGCAAAGACCCAGCACTGGTCCTGCCATAGACTGGTCCTTTCCTGTCTCTCTTAGTCTTAGTCTTTGAGTAAGAAAAGATGCGTTGGTTTGCAAAATGCAGGAAGGAAAAATCACCAACTTTGGCAAGTTCTATTGAAGCCTGAGGATGAGTAGACAGCAGCCAACCCTATGTCCTTCGCCCGCTCTGCCGACGCTTCATTCTGTGTGTGCTGTCAGGAGCAGGTCCAAGTGAACAGTGATTAAGAAACAGCTCTCTGAAAGTAATTTTTCTGAAAATTTTCCTACTCTGAAGATGAGTTGAGGAGCAGATGCAGAAATTGTCCTCCAGACCTGGCCTCACACAAGGCGTCAATGCTGTAGGTTGTTTCGATCAGGCATCTGGTCTGTCTTACAGCACAGGAGAGGAATCACATGCCTACCAAAGCCTATGCTGTATTTGGGGGGCAAACTCTCTCCAATGTTACTTGGAGAGGAGGATAAAAGGATTATGTGTCTGGATTTCAGAACGCCTATGGTTGGAGCTTTCCTTCCGATAAGTCTCTAATTAAAGGCGAAGGCTGAAAGCGCTCCTTCAGCAAGGCATTACTGTTAATTCTGTTACTTGTTCAGTTGCATGAGAGAAATGATAGATTGAGCTACCAGAGAGTTTGTACTTATGGCAGACGGGTTGTTTGTTTTCTGCAGCTGAGCAGAGCGACAGCTCTGGGCTTGCCACTGTGCCGAGTGTTATAGATTGCATTTACAATTCCTCCATCATTCCCTATTTGCATGGACATTTTAGTGCCTCTGGACCTTTGCACAATTATCTCTCAGGATTATTAATCAAGACCCGAAATATTAACACATCCAATCAAGTTAATCGAAAGAGATAGGGTTTATTAAAAGAAATCCTAGCGAGGGCTGTAAGCCTGTATGAGGAGATTGTTCTCTAGAATTTCTACATCCCATGCAGAAGAAAAACCTCTTATGTGTGATACAAAGCAACTAGACCAAAAATAGCTGCTACGACTGAGATCATGCTGTGGTTTGCTAACCTGTGGCTCTACAGCAAATAGCAAGGCATGTCTTGAATAGTTTAATTTTCCCCTCATTTAAAGCATAAGTTCTGTGTACAATACAAAGTTATGCAATACCATCCGTGGGGCATGTTTCGAGCGGTTTTCAGCGTCTTCGCTTCCAATTTATACAGTTCGTGTATCTTCAACATGAGCAGAGGGTTGTGGTAGCTGCATTAATGAAACATAACGTCTCTCTGAGTCAGTGAAAGGCAGTAAATTTATTCACCATAGCTTTGCTAGCTGAAGTGTAGGTAATACAACTACAGCTACCCTTCCGTTTTTGATTCAGAGGAGTAGCGTGGCTATGGAGCCGGTCCTCGTCCCCACTGATTGTGTGCTGATTCAATTCACAGCTCGGTTTTGCTGTGCACAAACTGCCCCAGGCAATGCATCCCAACCTCTAATGGAGATAAAAGGTCTGAAAACAGTGATAAGTTTTGAACCACATGCATGGTGGGCATGTTTGGTTGAGGGGAGCAGATTAAATCTAGTCCCTAGTGAATGCCTGAATTACATGTAGTGTAAACATAGAAGGCTCAGTACCAGATTGAATCTAATGATTTACTTCTGCTGTGTGAAATTACTTGCTAATGTAGATACAGTGGTGAAACTACAATGAAGCAGCCTGTGGCTGCGGGTGTAGTAACTAAACCATTGTCATCTGAAGTTTCCCAGCACGTCTACCATTGTATATTGGACTGAACTGGTGAATCATGAGCTTGTCACATTCTGTGCCTGTTCATCTCATTTCTATTCTGGAAGTCTTACCACTGGACCCAAACTGGACACAGCCATGCGTTCAGTATACATTACTGGAGAAGTCAAGATCAGTGTGGTGGCAAGTGTGCAGGATGAGACATGCTTCACCACCACATCACCACCAACAGCTACTACAGCAAGAGTTTTTCTTACCTGTAGAATGACAATGGCAATTGTCCTCTGTCAAGGTTGGTTTTCACCAGTATTTTAAAGAAAATGAGGTTGTGGACTTATTGAGGACCTAAATTAGCAAGGACTAAGAAAATGCAGCAGCTGGGAATCTTAACCTGACCTAAATGAGGTATGCATATATTTGATGAGGTTACAGTGATTAGAAAATACGAGTCTGAAGCTTCCCGTGAACTCCAACACTTTGCACCCATTGCTGTGCTTATGCCCTATCAGATGATAACACTTGCTGCCTTAGAAGAAAGAGGCTTGTCTTAATCTCTCAAATAAGAAACTTTTTCTTGTATTTACTACATTCTTTCAAAATATGTCACAAACTAATTTTCAGTCCTCGGGGATTGTACAAGCTTCTCTGAATGTGTTTAAGTGGTAACACCGTCCATGTTTCAAAATCCTGTAGGATACCTACAAAGATGTGAAGCACCAACATACAAAACATCCTCACCTATTTATGCACCATCTTGCTTTACTGATACCAGAAGGGCATTACAGGATGGTTTTATTTTTTACCACTTGTGCTGTTTCTTGTTTAGATTTAAGTCTCATTATTTAATTCACCAATTTCACATCCCATTTCTCATCTATCAGTGCCCTGCTGCAGTGACTTGGCTATCCAACAATGCTGATAAACATTACATCTGGGATTGCTGTTCTCACTTTGACCACTTATTTCTGACCATTCCTTTGCCTTTTAAAACTCACGCTCACAAATCTAAATTTCAGACCCAAGTGAGTTTGAACTACACCTTTTAAAAAATAAAAAAACCCCAACCAAACCAAAAACCTTTATTAAAGTTACCCCAGCGTTGCTGTGTCAGCATCAGTGTGATTAACCTGCCATACAAATGTGGGTGCTATAAAATCAACTTGCTCCAAGGCAGCTTTGATTTGCATGCTCAACACTTTCCAAGTGTTGCATTCATAAATCAGTAGGCTTTTGTGTGTGTCTGTTCTGGGTAAGTGTTTTTCCTTCATTCTCTGGCCGTCCCGCAGCCCAACGTGTATATCATGGCCATATGAGACCTGCCCAGCATGTAGATTTAGAGATTCTGACTTTATTTCTTAGGTACCAGGGAAGACCTATTGCTCAATCTTTCTAAAATAAATACACTAGTCATTAGTTGCTTGTTGAAAAAATAATACATTTTTAAAAACCCCAAACAAACAAGGAGAAAGTGACTGCTAGGTCATTGGCAGGAAACGCAGGATCACGGAGGACGCGTG
The DNA here is from genome assembly GCA_013400835.1 of Zapornia atra. Taxonomy (NCBI): domain Eukaryota; kingdom Metazoa; phylum Chordata; class Aves; order Gruiformes; family Rallidae; genus Zapornia; species Zapornia atra. The sequence goes on along the minus strand of VZTU01022359.1, from coordinate 581,163 downwards.
GTTCTGCCCGTTGCAGCATGCAATACAAACTTCTGAGTTTATATAAGCAGAACTACTAGCACAATACAGAACCACTAGGTTGGAAAAGTCCTTTGAGATTATTGAGTCCAACCATACCTGTGCTCTATTAAACTATATCCCTAAGCACCTCATCAACCCATCTGTTAAACACACCCAGGGTCAGTGACTCAACCCCTCCCTGGGCAGCCTGTGCCAGTGCCCGATAACCCTTTTGGTGAAGAACCTTTTCCTAATGTCTAACCTGAACCTGCCCTGGCACAGCTTGAGCCCATTCCCCTTCATTCCTCCTTGGGTGAAGAGACCAACACCCACTTCTCTACAACTTCCTTTCAGGCAATTGTAGGTGGTGATAAGGTCTCCCCTCAGCCTCCTCTTCTCCAGCCTGAACACCCCCAGCTCCCTCAGCTGCTCCTTGTAAGGTTTGCTCTCCAGCCCCTTCCCCAGCCTGGTTGTCCTTCTCTGGACATGCTCCAGGACCTCGATTGCTTTCTTGCAGTGAGGGGCCCAAAACTGAACACGGTACATCTAAATCCCCTTTTATTTGAAATTCTGCATTTCTTCCAGAGACCCTGAGCTCTTGCATTTCAAACAAACAGAGCTCAAAGTCTTTCACTTCCAAATCATACTGTTTTCTAGGGAGTGCCTCGCTTGGGTGCTGCCTTTCTTAGCAAACAGCCCTACTTGTTTGTGGTGGGGAGTATGGCTGACTCTGCCCAAACATTATCGATGCCAAGTTCATTTAAATTGCATGAAGTTAATTGACTCACTGTTGTGGAATGGGATCTCACCCTTCCCTTATCGCAGCACAATGCCCTCCTTTGATGATACTGATTAATAGATTTTCAATTCCTGCAGATAAACTTTCTAAGTAGAGTGGTGGCATCTTCACAAGTGGAAAAGGTTATTTTGGAAGAGGTGGAAGACTAACCTGTAGCAGTAGTGTGTTTTCTTATATTTTATCGACAAGAACATAGCACCTGTAAGAACAGGCAGTACCTTCTGACTCAGCATCTCTGCTGGAGACTTAACATTAATATATCTGCACAAAATCTGAAGACTTACTCCTTTTTACTATCTTTCACCAAGAAAACTCAGTTTTGTGAGTGTTTTATCCCTGCTTTCTTACCACTTAGTTGTTCAGAGACAGCCCACAGTCATCTTCAAATACAGGAACAAGAGTGTGGGAATACTGTAAAATGTTGACTTCAATATTTGCTGGTATGATTGAGTACTCATTGCCTTGATTTCACTTCCTGATGACATGCCATGAAAGATATCTCTGGGTGATGGTAACCTGGATTCAGACTTGTCATTAAAGATCTTTAGACTGACAAGGTGGTGCCTAACTGTGTTTGATTTAAGGGGGTACGTAGGACAAAGGTGAGAGAACAAAAAAAAGTTGGGAAGCATTTAAATGGGTCTGAAATGAGCAGAATTAGACTGGGACACACCAAAGTTACAACACTTTGTATCTTACTGGGAAAAAAAAAAACCCAAAACAAACCAAAACTAAAAAAAAATTCTTAAAGATAAATTATGAACTGAAACTGGTAAATAGCTCATTGAGTTCCAGATCAGAGGGTCTGGAAAACTATTTTGGGAGCTGTGTCCTGCACAGGCAGATCTCAAACTTTAAGAGTGGTTTTAAATTTAAGAAATTTGAATTAGTAATTTCCCTCTAGCTCCTTACCTACCTAAGGATAGATGTTGAGTGTTGGGAAGTGGTTGGTGTTTGATCATGAGCTGCAAACCTAATTCTCTTCAGGCTCTTCTGAATGGGACGAGACAGGGAATGTATCATGCAATGCACATCAGATGAAGTAGTTGATGATATTTTAATAGGTGGGATTTATTTTTAGCTGGAAGTATGGATTATGTATGATGCGTATTTAAACTATTTCTGTTTGAATTCCCTCTGCAGCTGACAAGGTGTGTAATTAAAAAGAGGAGCTGGCTGTGGCCAACTAGATGTGGCTGATACCATGTGGTCGGCTTGTGAGGAGAAAATTACATTAAGGAAAGATGGGTGTTAGATCTAATGTCAACTGATTAGAGCAAGGGTGGCTAAGTGCAGTGTTTACCAGAGTAAATCAGGAAAAGGTTAAGGAAGGAAAGCAGGGCAAGAGATGAGATAAGAGATTTGAAAGCCCTTGTGTTCCTCACTTGCATCCTAGGAGATAATCCCAGCAAGTCCATCAAGAGGGATGAGATGCATGGTACTGAGCTGCAGGTCCCACAAGGGACCAGACATGGAATTTGAGAGAAAAATGCCTGTGAGTGGCACTTCCCATGCACATGTTACAGGAAGGCTAACAACAATAACAATAATGCATATTGTTATAATTTTATAATAGTGTATTTCAAAGGACTTTCTATATTTTTATTTATTTAAGTACTCATTAACAACATTGTTTCAGAGCAGTCAGGAAAAGAGAAACTAAAATGGCCTGATCGGGCGTGAAACAGAATAAGAATATACTTTTTATACTTGTTTTTCTCTTTGGTATTTCACAGAAGTTTTTCTTTGCCTTTGCTGCTTCTGTTACCTTAATTTTTCACAATAAATGTTGCACCACAGGATCTGCCACTCTGCATATCAATACAGAAAGAGTCGAGTAGTGCCAAATATGTATTACATCACAGACACGGATCTGATTTGTTGGGTTTTTGGAGGTATTTTTGTCAGTTGTTCTTCTAATATTGCTCTCTTGTCTCCAGGCAAGAAAGCAATTCTCCCTTTGCCTCAGAAACATGTGGTATAACCTCATGTCTCCCTGGCAGGGGATTTAAAGCAGCCACCATAATTTACATGATAATTGTGTCATATTTTTTACTTCCCATACAAGTTCCTCCTTGCTCGAGATTGTCCTTTAGCAAACAGTGCACTTACCTTTGGCTCCGTAGGGAGCTCTTGGCAATCTTGAGTCAGGAATATAATGGAAAAATGGCTCACCTGATGATTACAAGGGGATTACAGATTTAGGAAAACAAAAAAAATCTTGTGGATGGGAAAGGGAGGAGAATTCCACCAGGAACTACTGGAGCAGGACAAACATTAAACTCTGTCACCACTGGCTTTGCCAGTCTTTCATCACATCTTCCTTTTGCAGCACTGCAGAGGTTGGGAGGGAAAGGGCTGGAGGGATCACAGAATCAGAGAATCACAGGGGTTGGAAGGGACCTCGAGACATCATTGGGTCCAACCCCCCTGCAAAGCAGCTCCCCAGCTCATATTGCACAGGTCGGCATCCAGATGGGTCTGAAATATCTCCAGAGATGGAGACTCCACACCCCCTGGGCAGCCTGTCCCAGGGCTCACTCACCCTCACTGAGTAGAAGCTCTTCCACATGTTGGTGTGGAACTTCCTATACTCCAACTTGTAGCCATTGCCCCTTGTCCTGTCTCCACAGACCACTGAAAAGGGGCTGCCCATTTCCCCCTGCATCCCATACTTAAGATATTTATAAACATTAATTAGGTCCCCCCTTAGTCTTCTTTTCTCTAGACTGAACAGTCCCAGCTCACTCAGCCTTTCCTCATAGGGGAGATGCTGCAGGCCCTTAATCATCTTCGTAGCCTCCTCTGTGCTGGGATGCATCTGGTACCCATGCAGAGAAGATGCACCTGCAAAGCCAAGTACCTTCTCTGTTCTCAACAGACGGCAAGCAGCTCTTACATTTCAAGTCCGCCTTGCTCTGTGTTTTAGAGGGGATTGCCAGGCTAAGGGGAGCATTACAGACTTGGTCTGAGTGGCATTTTGTCCCAGTTCAGACCTGAGAAAACACTGCAGGAATGACAACGGTTCCACATTCATAATACTACTGGAATGTGGATGTTGCTTAGAGCTGCCACACTAGCCCTGGTTGCAGAGATGGATCATTCTGGCCTCTCCACAGCTCCACTCTTAGCCATTCGCCTTGTCCTGTTTCAGATACAAATGATAGAAATTAGTATATTAGCAGGAGACTGCAGGATGTAATTGTGTGTTGCCTGAAATGTTTCTGATGGATGGACCTGGTGGAGATGACATCTCTTATTTATGGAGAGGAGAGCATAGGTAGTTGATAGATTTGACAAGAGCACAGTGGCAAACCAAAATAACACTAAGGGAGAATGAGAATGTGTTTCCTAATGGCCTCCCTCGCAGCTGTATACACTGATTTAATCTCTCCAAAGCACTCTGTTGTTTATGAGGCCTGTGGGTACAATTTTATGCCTGACTGAAGAGGTTGCTAATAGCTGCCATATTTGTGTTTAAGGACCTGCAAAGGATTAAACTAAGTATTTTAAAGCAATGAGCCATAATAAAGTAATAATATATTGAAAATAATAAACAGCTTTTTATTCAATAATTGGCTGCAAAACTGGTGAACTTTAAATGACAAAACTACTAATTATAAATGCAATTGCTAATCATATTCATTGGGGAATGCAAATTAAAACCGTGGCGTAAAGTCTCTATACATGCCAGAAGCAACAAGTCATGGAGCAGACCAGTGGGCTGCTTTGGAAAACAACAGGAAACCCACAAAAACCCATAAGGGAAAACAACATATTTCTGCAGGAAAAAGTTGTGGTGATTACTCAGGATCACTTTGTCAGGGATAAAGCTGTTGCGTGAAGAGAGATTCATTTGTTCTTCTCAGAGCCATGGTGTGATGTCCTGCATTAGGGCATTGGGTGTCAGTCAAAATGAAATCATCTCCAACTCACAGTAAGTACTGGAGTACTGGAGGTCTCCTTTTCCCATTTTTGAGGAAGGATTCTTCCATCCCAGTGAAACTCATTCTCTTCCCTTCTCTAGGAACTACAGTTCTTGTGGTTCCCATCCTGCAAAGCCCAACATAGTTTCCTGTCTTCTTGAATGGCCCTTTTAATAGAGCAGCTCTGGTAGAGGTGATCTGAACAGACAATTGGAGGAGGAGGTTCCGGAAAGCCTGGGAGATTACTTATTTTGTGCTTTTCTTACCAAAAGGTGTCTGATTGGAGCTTTCCAGGGTGCAGGCCATGTAGACACCCTGCCTCCTTCCTGCCTTAGTGTGGTGCAAGATTGGAGGTTAGAAGGCACTGTAGTAAATCACTTTATAGAGAGACAATTTCTGAGTAAAATCATGTATTATGGTTACTGAATCAAGTGTAACTGCACACTGACAGACAGACACAGGCAGAAAAGTAGGTACAAAAGCTGTAAGAGAGGCTGTACCAGACAGAGCCCACTCTGTCCAGAACATTCCTGAAGCTGAGACAGCTGACTCGTGGGCTACCTGCAATACTGCTGATAGAATAACTATTTCACACAGCCTGTTGATAAAATAAACTTAGTCTGAACCTACCCCTTGGTATTGACATGTAATTGGAGTTTCACAGGTCAAAAAGTGACCTTAAGATCTGTGAACAAGTCATGAAGATGCTGAGGATAAGCCATCATCAGCATCTGCACATTCAAGGGCAAGAGCCTTTCTCAGGCCACTTCTAAGCCAAAAGCCACCATCTCTGTGTCTGTGCCACCTGCCCATCTCCATCTTGAGAACAGCTATTAGATGGTACTATTGATTGCAGTTCAGTGTTTTGCATGAAGATGGTTTGCTGGCCCAAACTAAGCAGTTTGGGAAAATCCTGCTGCTTGCCTGATGGCCATTTCCATGCAGCCAGGGCAATTGCTCTTGGTGTCGGGGATCTCACTGTGACTCCGGTTGGTGCTAGAAGGAGGCAGAGGAAACTCTTCTGCTGCTGGTTCTCAAGTCTGTGCTGGCTCGGTTCTAACTGAAATCCCTGATGGGTTCTGGGTGGGACTCGCACAGTTCAAGGTGTTGCAGGGCTGTGTGTCTGACAGGATGAAAAATGCAGAGCCACGCCTGGATCTGAGTCTCCAGTAGTAACATTTGGCTCCTGCTTCCAGCAGAAGCTGCCTACATGGCTGCACAGGCCTCTTTCCAGTTGTTGATAAATACATAAAATATATATGTCTGCTAATTTGCTCTTAGGAGCCTTCAGGTTTCCATTAATGACTTGTGTACCTTGCAATGCCAAGTATATATAGAGATGCCAGCATAATAGCCTAAGGGAAAAGGAGCATATCATATGGTTTGTGCCCTCCAGGGATTCACATGGACAGCTGGAAGAGTCCAAATGTCTCAGCAGGTCACTGAGTCAGCAGCAGCTCCTGTGCTTCCCCGAGTGCAGCTTCGCCCATGTCAGCAGCCAGGGAAGCCAGGTCAGCCTGCAGTGAGAGCACCCTTTTGGTGCTGTGAGCTGTGGGTCTGAGTATAGGTCATACTTGTGTATGAATTTTAGGTCCTTACTTTAAATATCCACATCAGACATTTTCCAGATGGGGGGAAAAAAATCAGGCAAGACATAGTTGGAAATAAGAATTGTTATTCCTCTCCCTATGGATTCTGCATGGATTTTATTCTCTGATTTTCCTGCCATCCCCAGGCTGGGTGACACGTGCCTGTGTAGCTAAAAAGGCCACGGCCAGTTGGACAGCTTCTGAACAGGTTTGTCTGCATCCCCATCTCTTGTATGTCACTGCTGAGGTTGGATAGCCTCCTAGGAAACGTGCAGGCAGAAGTCAGGCTTGATGCAGAAGCTACTGGATGAGCTTTTGGCACAATTTAATGCAGGAGATTATATAAAGCAGTAGTGGAAATCTGTCTTGAAGATGTTTCCAGCGTGGCCCTCGTGTATCTATATTACATGAGCGACAGCAGGACGGTGAGCGTGGTGGCTTCTGGGTCATCCTGGTCCTCATTGGAGGGAAGAAGGGAGCCAGATGGAGCTGCTGAGGCTGGCAGCCTCCAACCCAGGTTTGGAGATGGACAAAATTAATTTTTCAGTTACCACAGGGGAAACTCCATTCCGTTTGATTTTTTACTGTTACAGTTGAGGCTCAGGAACATGCAGCTTGTTTGGCTACAAAACTCATCAGAGTAACTTGACTACATGGAAATACTTGAGGAGAACTTTCAGACCAAAACAAAAAAAAGCAAATTAATAAAAAGACCCAGTAAACCTATGAACATTGTAACTCCTTAAAAAGACAATTTATAGACAGCAAAGGGGCTGGAGTCATTGAATAAATTATTGTCACTGAAATTATTCAGCCGTGTTTGAATTGTGGAAGATGTTATCAGGTTGTTGTCTCAGCTCCTCGTGCATACTTTATATGCAGTGGCCTTCTGAGCCCTTCTGAGGTCTCCTACATCAAGCTAAGCTGTTGATTGAATCTTTGTTAACATTTTCAATCTGTTTGCCAAACCACCCTTTTACTGCAGCTTCTGAGAAAGGCTTGTCCCAAAGTGACACAGTATGAAGGTGCAGCCTGTCGTGGCCCTGGCTCAGCCAGGCTCTTCAGAGCAGCTGGGAGAGGTGGTCTCTGAGGAGGGGGAAGCTCCTCTGGGCAGAGGATGGGCTTTCCTAGGAGCTGATGTGGGGCTGGGGAGCGATTCCCTGCAGTGATGCAGGAGTAATCAGACTTCCATCTCCTCGGTGCCTAATGTAGGTGTGACTCCATGAGTTTACCTCCTGGTCCTGAAGCACCCTGCACACCCACAGGCTGCAGTCAGGGAGGTGTGTTTCGGGGATGCCCTTGGTCATAATGTTCAGCCATGGCAGGGGCTGGGGCTGGGCGGTGGATGCTCATGTCTGTCTAGCTCTGTGCAGGAGCAAAACCAGGGGATTAATCTTGTTCTCCAAGAAACAACTGTTACTCTGTCTGTTACTCTGTCTGTGCAGCCAACCCAAGGTTTCTCTGGGGTCACAGATGGTCAAAGCTGTTGAGGAAAACTCAGATGTTTCCTTTTAAAAAATCACAGTGAGTTACAAAGTAGGGACAAACTTTATTTCCCCTGAATGGCAGCTCTGGTGATTATTTATTGGCTGGAGTGGTAACAGCAGGTGGTTTGGATGAGGATGCAGGTGATATCAATCATATTTGCAAGCAAAGCCACTAGCCATGTGCATGTAATAACCACCCACTCCTGGTGGGGGCTGAAAATCATCCTTGTCCTGCTGCAAGCCCTCAGCTAGCTCCACCTGGGCAGCTCCCAGCCACACCTGGGCAGCCCCTAGTCATTGGGGGTAAAGGGGGTGGGCGTAGATAGGGGTGAAGGCCCATTGTCTGGAGGTGAGGGCTTTCCCAGCTCCCCCTGCAACTCCTGCTGTAGGCATCTCTCTTTGTGCTGAGTGGGGCAGAAGAAAAAGCGAGCTGCTGCTGTGACGTATTTGGAGTGATAATAGATGTTTTGTGTCCTCTCTGGCTGAGCAGTTTGGGCACTGGGAGTGACTGCAGTGTAAAAAGGTATTGATTTTTTTTCCTTAAATTATTTGTTTTTGTGAAGTGTGATGATAGAGAAGTGTGAGTGTCTGTATGAATGTCCTGGTAAGCAAGGTTGGGTGTGTAGTTCTGTTGATCCAGGGGATCTGTGGGATTATTTGCACGCTGACTTGGGTAAATCTGCTCTGTGACAAAATTATTTACATAAGAAGCAGTTCAGCTACTTTCTGGAGTTAAATTATGGAAATATTAAATAACTTTCCAGTCTCTGTAGTTAAGGCTGGGACTGGTGGCAAGTTGGAGGCAACTTCTTTGTGCTGCAATGCCCAGAGGTGCAGAGATGTGCTTTGCTACGTTGATGGGGAAAGTGGGGAGGTGAAGATCAAAGTCTTGAAAGTAAGATTTAAAGCTGTTTTGTCTCTTGTAGTCTGTACAGCTCTGCTTCTTTCCAAGTCCTGGATTATTCTCTATTTTGTACACAGTGGGTCTCACATTGTGTGTTTCCTAAGGAGAGAGTGTGTCCATTGTGTGTCACTGGTACTGAGGATAGGTGTGGGAAGTTTCTTTCCAGGCTGCTGTTTTCTTGCTGCTGTTTTTACTCTGCCTTACCTCCCCATGTGGTTTGGTATCACTAGGACAGCAGATAGGGATGTCACCAAGCTGTTCCCTTGCTCCTCAGCTGTGCTGTTAAATTTTGTCGCGGTTATTTCAGTGATGCCTTAAATTTGGAGACAAAGGTGGTGGGAGTCTCACTGAAAAGATGGGCTTAATAACCACTTGTAGAGAAAACAAAAGCAAATGCAATGACAACCCTGGCAATTCCCACCTTTGTTATTGCTGACAGATGATGCAAGAACAAAACCAAGCTGGTTTACATGTGCTGACACTAATATCCAACCAACGGTGATGTCCCAAAGGAAATGTCACCAATTAGTAGGAAAGCTGCTGTAGTTATCAACTTAAACAAGGTCTGGCCATGGAAAGTAGAAGCTTTTAGGATGCACCTAACTCCTTCTCCCAAATACTTTCCTATCCAAACATGTGTGGAGATTTGCAAGACAGCTCCAAGTGAATTTCTTGGTAGGCTCTTGTGGCATGGGAAAGCCATTGCCTACCTGGCTGTCTTGCTTCCAGTGTTTGTAGCTGCTGGGAAGGAGGTAGCTATGGTGGAACCCCCCACAAACTTTATTTTTTTATATATATATATAAAAAATATATACATTTTATATACATTTATACATTTATATATTATATTTTTATATATATTTATATATAAATATATATTTATATGTATATAAATATGAGGTTGCATGACAGTTCAACACTGGAAAGGCCTTTAAAAATGAAGATGGCAATGCTGAGATGCATGTTAGAGAGACAGAGAATAGCTGGAGAGGGGTTTGGGTTCCTTCGCTTTGCATAAACTGCTCAATACCCCGTGTTTAATCCGAAACTGGACAGGGAACAACAGAACAGGGGGGAAACTGCCACACCATCTGTAAAAGCTGCCATGACAATTTATGCTGCATTACAAACCTTTCCCTGAAGCTGTGCTTTAATAAGATTCCTAGTCAGAAGTCAAACTCTGCCTAGTAATTCATTCTAAACTCTCATAATGCATTTATTAGCGTGGAAGCTGCAGAAGTGAAGTGACCACATTTGAGGTCCGTATTCAACATCAGCACAATTTCATGTCCTCCTGAGTTGAAAGGGGAGGACAGTGAGCCGTGTCACACACAGTGAGGGACAGCATTTGCTTTAGCAGGTGGCTAAATGAGCATTGTTTGCTCTAACACTTTATTAGGTTTCCTTAAAGTGGATACTCAACATGATAGATTATAATTTTTTTTAAAATCTCAGATAAAGTTATTGAAATGAGAAGTTCCATTACAAAGGGATTTCTGGAAAGACAGGGATGCGCTTGATCACATTATAGCTCTTATATCATATTAAATGCTACTTATGTGTTTTATTGAAATCCAAACATCTTGCTTAGTGTTTCTTTTCCAACAGCACAAAAGCTTATGATTCACAGCCTTTTATATAATAGATATATTAATGAGTTTCTGCATATTTTATTACTTTGCATTATTCTGAAAGCCATTAAACTATTTTTCTTGATTATCAGTTATGGCAAAAACATACTTTTTTTTTTTTTTCCCCCTGAATTTCTTTGCTGCCACCAAGTCCAGACCTTTCAGAACTAGTTTCTTTAGCTACCTGTTGGACTCATTAAACCTGATTCTTCTTCCTTTTTCCTGATCAAGATTGTATCCAGCCAAAGACCCAGTGTATTTTTATCTGAATGCAGGAGGATAAATTCTGCTTTGGGGTACTTGCATGCTCTTTCATTCAAGTAGATTAGAGTTGTGTGTGTGAATCTTGGGCCCTAATTATGTTTCTAATAATAGAAATTTCTTGCTATAAATACATGACTCGTTGAAATGATTCCTGTATGTTTAGGCTGCAGATGTGACTTCTGCATATTCATTAACCTCCCAGTTCTCCACTTGAGATATGGAAATACTTGATTAGCAGAGGACCTGCTAGGAGGACCTGGAGGAAGAAAGGCTATTTGCCATCTCTGTTGGGGGGAGGGTTAAAGCCAAACCAAGATATCGTGGGAGTAAGGGGCAGTGGCTTCAAGCTGCTCTTGAGTGCTCTCTGTCACAGACCAGTTTGGGTGGAATGGACCCACTCAAACTTCAGTCTGGAGAGATGTTTTGGAGCTGGAGCTACCTCATATGGTGTGGTTCTGACTCTACATAGCTCTTTGTGTTTTATCTTTTCTCATATGTTCCTTAAATCATTTCAATCTATTTGCTGAAGTGGGGGGAAAGTGTATATATAAGGCATGTGTTTCAACTGTTGTTTTTCTGCAAGGCATGTAAGCTTGATGTTTCCTGGTTTCTAATTAATTTCTGGACAAATGTCAAGTTTCAGAGGGATCTGTGTGGCTCATGGGTGTGTAATAGGTAGTTCTGTGCATATATTGCAGCCTACTGCTGGTCCCAAGAACTGGTTTTGCTCAGGATCACTGCCTGCACTGGTCTGAATGCTGGTTTGCATAAGAATGGGAAAATATCCCTTCTATACAGTATGTATTGTGAACTGTGTTTTTGACAAGGCTCCCTAATAATTTTAGGTATATACGTCATCTCTTCTTTAATGGCTTTAGTTACTATCAAAAAAGACCCTTCCTTCTCACACATTAGAACACCTACACCTGGCAAAGACATAATTTTACTATGCAGAAGCAATGTGTGGGCCACAGAGCAGGTTAAAAAGGGATTCAAGTGATGCATGGATCTCTCTGTCCCAGCTTCAAAGGGCCCACGTCACCTGTGTGGAACAACCACATGTTCACAATGAGCACAGCCCTTAATGGTGTGGGTTAAATGAGCAAATCATGGCAATGTGGTACAGCAGAACAAACTCCCATTTTACCTTTGCAGTTACTGATTTATGTTCCCAGAGTGACAGAAAGTGTTTTTATTTTGTCCAGCAACAAGTTGTTGCCACGGCAACGTGGGTGTTGGGCACCATTTGCATCCCACCCTCATCCCAAAGTGATACCCACTAGATTCTGAAACTCTTTAAATGATTACAGTAATAAATTTTTTAAGATAAGTTTTACTTCTTGTCTCCATTCCTAAGGGGAATAATTTATATTCCAGGAAGGTAATGCATGACTCTACAACATATTCTGTCAGCTGCTGTACTGGGCAAAGTCCAATATTGATGGAAAAAGTGCTGGAAAAGCTTTGTTTTTCCTCTCTCTGTTTGTCTACTCCTTCCCCTTGCTTTCTTTAAGGGGGGATGGGGAAATCCACCAACAGCAAACCTGCCCTCAATGCTTCCACTGATTGCTAAATTAATCTTAATACCTGCTACATGTGAAGCCAGTAGCAGAGTTTTGCCAGTCAAGCTCTTGACTTTGCAGAGTGCCTGGACAGGGTGACTTTGATACTTCCCAGCCTTACTAGGTGACTTTCCCTGTTTCATGGGGAACCTTCCCAAAACCAGAGGTGAGGTGGGCAGGTTGATTGCTGAGGTTCCAATAATTTTCTTAACCTCTTGGAATTGCCTCTGTTGTTACTGCTGAATTTCCAGGTCGTGCTCTGTCTTGCAGCAACCACAGCTTATGCTATGACTGAGGGTGAGTGGCATGCAGAGTACCCAGAGCCCAGCACTGAGAGTCCCTCTGCTGAGTGCTGACCTGCTGCTGTCTATGTTGTTGCAAGAATATATGTCTGGACTTAAAAATTATTCTTCTGATTATGCTGAAATCCTTGCTTTTTGGGCAAAGGGAGGGATGGCTAAATGGCATACCTGGAGAACAAACTCCTGTGATAGCAACTGCAACTTGTCTCATTCCCAGCAATCGTTTTCTGTTGCTCCCTCTGCCAGCTGGTGGTTGCCCAGGCAGGTTGTGGTGTCTCTCTCTGTAGAGATACTCAAAACCCAGCTGGACCCAGCCCTGAGCAACCTGCCCTGAGGGACCCAGACTTAACAGGGAACATCTCCAGATGTCTCTGCCAACCTCAGCAGTGCAAGGAACTAAACCCAAATTGTGCTGTAGCCCAGGTGCCAGCACTCCATATCCATTTGTGGGTTGGTTTAGGGTAAATGCTTAGAGCTTATGCAGCTGAAGCAGCCTCCTGCCATCCTGGGCTGCCCCATAAAGGCTTCTCTGCTCCCTGACTGCCTTGCTAGGATGGGACCAGTCTGCATCATGATGACTTCTTCATCAGTGCATCAAAGCCAGCAAGAAAATACCCATGCTGCTGCATGTAGTGTTGCCTGGCTGGAATTATTTGCTGTTAGTGGGTGAGCAGATATTTGAACAATCTTTTCTTTTTGATTTCCCCTCCCATCTTGAAATGTTTAAATATAATTAAAAGGAGATTGACTGAAAATCAAGTTTGGTTTATCTGTGGGTGACCCAGCAAACCACATCTTTTTAATTTCATGCATCAATGGGATGATACGTCATGCTTTGTACAGTGCGACAGCTTGCTACATTGCATAACTCAACATGCTGATGCAACCAGGCATGCCAAATTAACCTGATCATCAAACCCAGGGAATTCAAGACAACAAACAGCTTCCTTTGCAGCCTGCATTGTTCAACAAACCTCGGTATTCCTGATCTTCCCTCTTATTCCTCTGCTGTACAAATTATGAGAATGGAGTATTTTGATAATGGAGGATTTTGGCAATGGCCAGACAAGGGGGATGGATTAAAGCTGAAGGAAGGAAGGTTTAGATTAGATATTAGGGGGAAGTTTTTTTACAGAAAGAGTGGTGAGGTGCTGGAACAGGCTGCCCAGAGAAGTAGTGGATGCCCCATCCCTGGAAGTGTTCAAGGCCAGGTTGGATGGGGCCCTGGGCAACCTTGTGTAGCTCCAGGCCTGGAGGTTGGTGTCCCTGCCTGTGGCAGGGGGGTTGGAGCTCTGTGATCCTTGGGGTCCCTTCCAACCCATGCCATTCTACGATTCTATGCTTCTATGATTTTGAAAGATATGATTGGCTAACAGTTATAAAATGTGAATAACTCCAGGCTGGTTTGGGGTTGGACTGACATGGTTTTTCTGTTGGGGTTCCTGACAAGGATGGGCACGTCTTTGGCTTCTGGGTTAGCTTGGGATGGGGAGTCGCTGATGTGCTTACTGGCTATATGATAATATTTTTTAACAGTAAGAGGGTATAGTTCCCACATCTCCTGAATCCCATTTTTCATCTCTTAGGACTCTTCCAGTGCTGCAGGGAGTCTGCAAGTCCAACAAGCCTCAGGTGAATTTGCCTTTCTCCATTTCCACATCACACAGCTGTGTAAGCACCATCTGGCCTTTGTGGCTAGCTTTGTTTTGATGTGGAAGGGGATGTTGCTGCAGCTCCTCTGTGAAGTACCTGGGTCATCTTACCTTCCTTCCCAGGGAAGGGAACAGAAATATTGCTCAGCAGATGCAGGGCAGCTTTGTGGGACCCTCTGCAGCCACCCTTGAAAGCTGCCACCAACAGCTCCTTGGTCTTGCTGTGCCCCAAGTGGAGCATAACTATGAACTGCAGGGTGAATAAAAGACTGATGCTGGGCATGAATAACTTCAAAGTCAAAGGCCATGGCATGCCACGTAGAAGCTTGAGCATCCAGCACTTTGCTTGGAGCAAAATTTTTGCTTAATACCTGACATCTGTCAGTGTCTCCTTGCACATTCCTGGGTGAAGCAAAATAGAAATTCTGCAGGAGTTTTTTGCATGGCTGCAGCAATGGGAAGCCCTGAGAAGCTGCTCTTGATGACTGTCTTTAAATGTAGGGAAAATCAAGAGGATTTTCTGTGTGATCTTCCTGCTTGTGCTCATTATCATAGCACCTGAGAGCAGCTTGGGAGAGTCCTGGCTGCAGAACTGATTGGTATGTACTTACCTGACCACTGAAAATCAATTTTGCTTAGTGGCCTAAAGAAGGGTCAAACTCCATGTTGGGCTTATTGTGGTGACCAGGATAGATTTTGGTAATGTTGACAGTGACCTAGTTGTTTACCTGCAAATTAAAGTAACTAGAACATGGGTTTGGAGGTCTTGGGGTGACCAGAGCGAAGTCCAGATGTTGCTGTTCTGGCTGGAACAAGTCCCTCTGGAGCAGGAGCTGCCTGTTTGCGTAGCACCTGGTGCGGTGGGGTTCAGCTCCTTCAGCTTTTCCCTCTGGTTTCCCTGTGTATTAGAAGAGGGGAAAATGAACTGCCTGAAATCTATTTCTCACCTTAATTCCCATACGGGCAAACAGGCTCCTCTAAAATAATGAGAATTAGTATGTCTCAGAGAGCTAGGAGAGGGCCATGACAGTCTGGAGTCCTTAGATATTGTTCTTGCTTGAGTTGCTTTGCATTTTCTCAAAGTGTACAGTGCCCTCTGGCACAATATACATCCACACTGCATCGCTAAGTGCTGAAACTTCACATCTTAATTCTATGTGAGTGGTTTTTCTCTTGAGGCTGCGATGCCTCTGTGGAGAGGGAGCCTGATAGCAGCTCTGAGAAGGTTACACATTATGCAGGGAAATGTTGATGGAGTTATTAAAAAATATCTTTGCTAATGTCTTCTTAGTTTTGTTTTTGTCTTGTACGATCGGTTTTGAAGTGCATCCACTTTGAGGTTCAGTGAGGAAAAGCCTGTTTATTTGAAGCTGATGGAGATGCTTGAATGGAGGATAACTGGGATATAGGGCTCTGGGATAAATTACTCCACTTGTATTTTTTCTTTTTCTTTTAATCTGGAATGCACATAAGCCACACAGTAATATTATCATCACTTTGCACTTTCCTTAGGAAGTGTCTTAATATTCTATAATCCTCTTTGCTACAGAATGGGGACTGAACTAAGATGGAATTATATTTTAATATTTTAATGTAATTCCTTGTGAAACAAAAGAGGACTGTGTTCAGAAGCTGGCTAGATATATGGCAAAAGGGAACTAGACAAGCTGTGTAACATCATGACCGGTTTCTATGGCAACAAAAATGTCAGCTATCCTTTTGGCTGATTCTATTAATCTGTGGTAGAGGCACTGATACTGACACATTTGGAATTTATTTAAACAAGAAGGTGAAAAGATAACCTCAGTGCAGCTTATAAACAAGGGGGAAGTTAAGCCACTAGCATAATGCTATCTGACATGGATACAGCGGTGTAAGAGGCGAGTAAGGCACTTCCAAGGCAGCCACTCCAAGTTTTATCAGAAAAGTGATTAAGCCACTTACCAGGAGGAGTTACCCACTATTGTTTGGCTTTTGACAAAATTCCAGGTTTGCCTTGGGGGATTGCTGTACCCAAAGATGCTGCTCAATGTTTGCCCACGCGCTGCTGGACCAGTGGCCAGTAGCACCAGACCCCCCAAACTGGGCGAAATTTGGGCTCCTGGGCCATCCTAAACTATTTACCTGCCTTTTTTGGGTGGGGTCATTCCCCCCATGTGTACTGGCTTCTGTCCCTTCTGTCTGGTTATTTGTGTAGCTGGAGAGAGCTGTCGTACCCTCTGATTAAAATGCACAGGCTGCCCACTGAAAAATGGAAAAAGCAGTTGCAAGGAAACAAACTGTGTTCTCTATTCCCTCTATGTGGGTCAAATATTTTCCTAGGGATACTCAGAAATGATTGTGCTACGCTATTTCCCTTTAGTACTTTATCCTTTATTCTCTTGTTATTGAAAGAGCTAAATGTTTTCCTACTTTTCAATGTACCATGACAATACAAACTGTACGGTGATGTTGGAGCACAAAATAAATATGGATGCAGATACTTGTCATTATGATAAAACAACATCTTTTCATCTTTATCTTGGAATTACAGGCTCCTCAGGAAGATGACAGTGTCTTGTTATGGAAAATGAATTTTCAGTAGTAGAAAGATATCTTTTAACTTATTCTCAAATTCTTCCTGTTTGCCAGAGGCATATAGAAAAATTAGCTTCTTTCCCAATTCTTTTGCTGGTTTTATTAAAATTCATAGTACAAAAAGTGCCTTATAAAAGTGCTTGGTGTGTGACTGAGAAAACGAAGAGCTGGAAATTGCAGTGCTGAAGTTATTAGAAGATTATTAGCTGGCTGCTGGCTGGATTGTTTTGGGGTTATTTTTTGTTGTTGTTTAAAAAAAAAGAGTAAACCTTTAATGTCTTTTGTCCATTTCTTATTAGGCTTGTAATGTACTGAAAAGAATTTATATAATATGTATTTATATATTATTTTTTTTTAAAAAAAGCCAAATTCCCAAACAGAAAAATTATCCATGTTGTAAACATAATGCAGCTCCTGCAGGTGCAGTTCACGTGAACTTTTCCAAGTTCAGAAAAGCTTTCTGGTAGGCACAGGAGTTCTCAAATTTATTCCATGCTTCTGTTTCACGGGCTGCAGGGGCATCTTTCTCTCCGGCACCCGGGGCGCCTACTCCCCCTCCCCGGCCTTGGTGTCTGCACAGCTCGTTACATCTTCTCACTCCCTTCTCCGGTGGCAAAATGCAGCTGCTTCTGGGTTGTTTTCTCCTATATGTGATTCTCAGAGGCGCTATGACTGTCTCTCATTGGCTTGGCCCTGGTCAACAATGAATCTGGCCTTGGATTGTTTACACCTTGGAGCTCCAGAGAATTCCAGCAGTCCCTCACAGCAGCCATTTTCTGCACCCCCTGTTCTTTTCCAGCACCCAACCTCGCAAAACTGCGACAGCTGCTCACTGAAAAACTTCTCTCCCTCCTAAATCCCAATGCCACCTTAACTATCAGGAGCTTTCTTCCAAGATGCTCTCAACTATTTTGATTTTCTTTCATTTCTACAGGAAACTTTTAACAAATTGTAGCTAGGAAAGTTGTGCTACTCCTTGTAGCAGTGAAAGAGAGCTCCTTGGGTTTCTTCCTATCTGGGGATGATTTGAAGTCTGTCTGTCTATTTTGCTGGTGATGCTTCTTCACCTTGTACCCTCCTGAACTCCAGGCTCCCACAGTCCGGGCAGTGTCCTACCCCCAGGAACCTCACTAGTCTAGATCATACAGAGCAATGTCACTTTAGTCCTGAAAGACAGAGAATGACAAAACTTGAAACATCTCAAATAACTAAGAGGAAACCTGTTCTTTATCCTGCATTAACTTAACTACTAAATACAGCAAAACTAGACTTTCTTCTCTAAGGAAGGTGAAATCTCTTATGAGGAGAAAAGGGGGGAAGTTCTTCTGATTGGTGGTTTGTTTGTATTTTCTTAGGCAGGACTAACATACCTTATACAACTAACATTAACAACTCTTAATTCAGATGGAAAGTCATGCCAGAGACATTGTGAGAAGAATGCAGTCTTTCCTTCTGAAGTCATTGACTTGGAAAACTTGTGTGCACAGAAAGGCTGACCTTTTGAGGAGTCATAGACATTAACTTCTGATTAAGTACTGTATTTAATTTCACTGAGCATCTAACCTGAGGGCAGGCTCTAGCTTAGTGTACTTTGAAGTCAAATGCCTGGCTGGTCCTATCATGATCAAAACCTGTTTGGAGTCCTAGGTATTAGCAAGAGAAATACTTCTGGTGCAAAAGCCAATCTATCTTGATTTGGTTTAAGTTCTTGTGTGGTTTTGGAGGCATTATTTGGGATACCTCCTGTAAGGCTTTAAAAGTAAGGACCCTAATTTACATTTTTGTCATTTTTTGTTCAATAGCCCCAGTTCTGATCTGGCAGAAGAGTATGAATCTGCTCTTGTTGCCTGAGTTTCCATCCCTGTGTACCAAGGTTGGAGTGGGTCAATGCTAGTGTGCTTGGATTCCCTTGTCAGCCTTGCCTTCTGCCCTTCAAGGACACAAGCACTGTTATTTTTTTAATTATTATTAATCCATTATGCGTGTTTATACACATATAAACACATCTATGTGTATATATAAAATATATCACGTATGCTTATACACATGTAAGATTATTTATGTTATGTTACAGTGGTGTATTTCAAGTATCAAACATTGTGTTTAAAATTCAGGCATTCCTCATCAATAACGTGGCGGTGGCCTGCCAGATGCCTGTCTTGTGAGCCAGATGTTGCTAGAAGAGCTCTTCAGTAAAGCTTGCCAAAGGACTAGAAATCACGTTGCTGGCTCTTGGCAGACTTGGATGTGTGATGGAAGTAGGGCCTCTGCGACGTGCGTGTCTCCTTGTAGCAAAAGGACTGGTGTTTTCAGGGTCACGTAGAGCAGGAGAGACCAGAAGTGGAATGGAAGGTGGTCTGAACTAGTGTGGAGTACCAGAGGGCTGGCCTGGTGTTCATTAGCAAGCTTCAGAGCTAATTAGAAGTGTCTCACTTTACACGTCTAAAAGTGATGGATGGACACGTGACTTAGCATGTACTTTCACCTCTAAAGGATGCAGTCAGAACTACTTAATTGTAAGCTGAAGGGCCTCCTTCTGCTAGTAAGGAATGTTAGTTCTCCATCTGCTTCTGAAACAGGTGGCCAGGTGATAAAATAAAATCTCTTGAGATGGAGTGAACTTTGTGTTCTCCCTTCCTTCCTCCTTGCAGCCTTCTCTTCCTTTCCCAAAATCTCACCAGTTTAAAGAAAGTAAACAAACTGATGGCAGTCTTTACAGTGTGAGTCTGGGGACTTGTACCCTGAGATTCTCTTTGGGTTCCTGCTGTCCTGAGCTCGCAGTGGCACTCACTGCAAGGGTTTGGGTTGTTGTAATTTAAAAAGCCAATGCATGTTGGTAGGGTGCAGTTGCCCTTGTGTAGGCTCTTGGACTAGCTCTGTTCTCTAGGGTGAAACATACTTGCTCAAGGGCAAACAAAAGTTTCATTAAAGTGTTTAGCTTAACCAGGGAGGCACATCTGGGAGGGTACGTGCACGGTTGCTTCACGAGGCTTGGCCAAGGAAGAGTCAAATCAAAGTAACATGATGACTTGTAACATTCTGCTCTGCTGCTTTCTGGGAGGAAGAAAATCTGTTTTCTCCTTGCTGCTAGAAAAGTCTTATCAACCTTAGGGTGGGACATGGGGAAACCCATCAAATTCGGAGCTGCTTCACCCCAAAACATTCTACCTGTTGAATTTCCTTCTGCCAAAGCAAAGCAAGTCTACAAGGACCTAGCAATAGTATTGCTGCTCCAAAACTCTCAGTCTTTCACTATAGCTGATGTCTTGCTGGTACACAAGGGGAATTATCCAAGGATCACGTAAACCTCCCTCAGCTGCTCCGTGTCTCAGTCCCTCTTGGTGACTGGCAGATCCCTGGAATGGGTGACTGACCAGAGTGTTTTCTGCCCTCTGGAACGTGGCACAGCATGGTATGAGATTTACCTTGGTCCATGTGTGTAATGAAGCCTTACTCCTGTGCCATACTTAGGAAAGGAAATACTGAAACATACTAAACTGAGAGGATCTTGACTTTAATCAGGCTGGACATGTGCTGCATTCCCATTCGAAATGTCTGCTCTGCCTTACATCGGGCAGGAGCAGAGCCTTCGCTAGTGCAAACTGTTGAGGACGTGGTGCAGTCAGCCCAGACGTGCTGCTTCCCTCCTCTCTCCGTGTGGCATTAACACCAATCCTTGTTACCAGACTAAAAACGTCGACAACGACGCAAGGCTCTGATACTTCACATTTTTAGGCAATTGCTGTTTTTGTCAAAACTGTCTGTAGCTTTTCTTCTTCAGCTCAAGATGGTAAGTAATGAGCTATTGGAATAATGTCTGTTTGAAACATCCCATAGCCATATGGCAATGTGGGAGGCGAGGATAAAACAGGGATCAGTCACAAGTGTTTACTTTGAAACATAGATAAAAAGGCAAGTTTTGTGCTGCAGCTTGGTTACGTGTTGGATCAGGTACTGGAAACAGAGTAGTTTTTAATTACTTTTGTGTTTGGTGAACTTTAAAATTTAAAGCACTTAAATCTGTTGTCTGTTAGTCCTTCTGATTGCTCTCTCCAAATCTGCACCGTGAAACCACAGGACAAGCTGATGTCTGAGTGAAACCACCGCCCGCTAATCCACGTGTGCTTTGAGTATTATTCCCAACACTGATGGGAGCTGTTTGTTGTTAAAATGGGGAAATGTTGCTGGGAAGGTTTGTGAAACTGCCTGGCTGCACTTGCAAGATAGCTTTGGAGGTCTTGGGGGCGTTCGGGACCCTCTGGCAAGCATTTGGCTATATAGTTACATTTTTTTCCCTGAGTAGCTGAAAAACTCTTTCCATTCCTTCCTAGGGTGAGCCACAGCTGCAGGAAGCAGAGTCCTCTGGGAAAGCCAGTGGGTTATTTTGGTAACTAAAGGGGTTTTGGAAGTGATAATTTATTAAAATATCCCTTCGGAGATAGCTCCTCACTTGAGATCGTCAGGGAGAGGTTGTAGTGATTTTTTGGGGTGGGTTTTTTTTCCCTTTCTGATCTTAGCATGTGTGCTGTCAGCTCCTGCCTTCCTCCCAGAGCAGAAACCCTAGACCTCAGCCATCTGCCCCATCCTGGGGTTTCCCTGTAGGAAATCTTTGGGGATGCTGGAAAAGAGACCTTTGGGATCACGTGGTATTAAAAGAATGTTTTGGTTTAACAAAGAAAGCCCCATGTATGCCTCTTACATTTCAAATTTAAAACACTTTTCTAGATTACTTGCTGATTCTGTTGGGTAGGATGGAGGTGGAGGGAGAAACTGTGGCGATACGGACTGGCTACTTCCTCTGGGAGCACGTTACTGACTGCTGAACAGCTACAGATCCTTGTTGGCTTTCAAAAGGAGATTTTCTGGAAGCAGAATGTTCTCTTTGCAAAGTAGAAGCACAGAACGAGGGGAAAAATATCTCGGATTTTGCTAATAATGTGTGGGCTTTTGATGAGAGCGCGCTCTGTGTGTGCTAATTGAATGTTGTCTTAGTATAATCTTGGGGTTATGTCTGGTCAGTGTTAATGATAAGTGACAGAGACACATTTCAGAAACTGTTCCATCAGATGGGGAATTATATCCTGTAAATGCAAGCCCAGATCATAATATTTCATCTTTGTGTTGATTTATTCCAGCCTTAGACTATTTATATTGATCTCCTACTGGAAAACATCATCTTATGTGTGATCTGCTAATTGCAGACATACAATGCAAGCGTTGTGCACAGGATAATGTATAAATACATAACATATAAATACATAACATATAAATACATAAAAGATGAAGACTTCTTGAAATGTAGAAAAACTGATTCTAAAATCAGTTTAAGATAAAATTGCTCCATAAAGGAAACATATTGTATATCTGCTTATATGTACAACATGTACATATGTTTTTATAAACTTTATAACCATGTTTAATGTGTGTGCTTTAAACTTGTAGGACCATATTGCCTGGAGAAGTATGCTCATAATTGTTCACAGGATAGCTGTTTATAATTGCTATGATTTTTGAGCACAATTATTCTAAGTAGCTGTGCATCAAAATGAGCATTTAGAAGAGAAATGGGGGTTTTTTGTGTAAGAATGATCTTTTTTTCAAGGAAAAAAATCCATCATCCTGAGGAAGAAGCTTTGTTCTACCAACACCCAGGTAACTTCACTAAAATTAAACAGAAACAAACCCAGCATCTCTGCTTCATACAAATGTCTTCACAGCTATTTGCACTTGAAATGCCTCATTTGCCAACTCCAAGGTGGCATTTGCAAATGCAGATTAGTTATGGAAACACTGTTGGCTGCTACTTCTTCCTCCGTTCAGATGTGGCTCCTACCGGACACTTCCTGCCCAGACTTGTAGGCAGCAAACATATGGTCTGGGAGAGAGTTTATGGAATAACTTGCTGGGTGTACTTCAAGCATTCCAGAAATCTTCCAGGCAGAGCTGTACAGTTTTCAACACAACGTTCATCTGAAATGCCAAAGTGAAGCTATTCCTTTGCTCGCTCCTATTGTGTTTCTTAACGAGAGCGCAGGCAGAGATAGATGGTGGGTTAAATGGATGGATACAAATCTCTGCCTCTATTAGCTGTTTGCTTGAAAAGCAAACTTTTTCAGGGCTCTGCCTTGCACGAAAAACTGCTGTATCTTATTAACAAGCGAATTCCACAGTGTCAGCAGCTAGCAACAGTGGATTTGTCTGTCTGTCTGAGATTACAATTTCTTCCTTCACACTTATACAGCGTTTCGGCTTTATCAGATGCATTCGGTGCCTGCCCATCAGCAAGGGAGCTAATTCTTCCTTGTACTTCTGAACTGTGTCAAGTGTTCTGGGAATCCGTTTTCTTACATTTTTTGTTTCTCATGGCCTATAGCAAATGAGTGTAGCACACTGCTTTTGTGTTTTCATATTTCCTCCAAGATCTTTTTCGTAAACACCCCGGTACATGAGACCAGGATTCAGCTGATGTAAGTCCCTGCAGCAAAGAGTTTGATTTCATTTGCCTGGCAAGATGTATTTATTTGTGTCAGCTAATCTTAGATGAGGATCGATCTGGATTCAGGCTTTGCCTGAATATGATATTTAATACCCCAGAATGTGATGTGGATCAACACGTGCTGGAATGAGTCCCCATTCTGCCATTCACATGGCACTTCAGTGCATTGGTCATTTACACAGCTCACCTCAGCACTGTGCTTCAGGTTGGGGTCATGACACTCAAGTGGCTCAGGGTGGCTGGCAGCGCATGGTGTTTTGGTTAGCCCACCACGAGCTTGTGCCTTGCCTAAGAACTGGTCACAGGCTGCTGGGCTATGGAGCTGGAGGCCGTACTTGGTGGATGGAGAGGCTCAAAAAGTGCCTGTGGGAGACTTGGGAAAGACAATGCAACATCCACGTGAGCTTAACAGGGATTTTTCTTTCCCTCTAGTTCACTTCAGAGAATTGAAACCATATAGTTTAAGTCTTTGCAAGCACTCTTGGAAACACTGTCTTTGGAGCTGGATACCTACTTTTGGTGGTACCCAGTGGACTTGGCTGAGGAACGAGCATTGGACTCAAAAGTCTTTTCCAACCTAGTAACTCTGAGCACCCAGTTCATTTTGGAGCAAATCAGTGTTGTGCCTTTCAAGTCATAAACAAGCCAGCTTCCTACTCCAGTGGTGAAGTGCCATGGGTACAGAGGGGTGGCTGAGTGGTGGGGGCTTGAGCTTTGCTACTTGCACATCAGAAGGGAAATCATGGTTATAGTTTGGAAACTCCTTTTGGTCCCGTGTCTGTTGCTCCACAGGTTCCTGGGACTCCTGCTCTCTTGGCAGCTGCAACACCCAGATGCCAAACTGAGCAATGACATTTATTTTCTGGTGGTTGACTTGATCACACAAGAGCCACATGAATTCTTTCACTGCTTTTTTCATAACACATCTGGAGCTGGTCCAGGATCAAGTCCTTGATAGCTTTTACTGATTGTGTTTGCATGTTTGATCAGCTCAGCTGATCAGTTATATATTAGTTATATATACTGAGATATATATATATTTTCAGATAAATACGTAACATGAGGCAAAAATGAACTTAAACTTCAGCTGGTTTAAAGATTGTTTCCTAGGTGAAAGTTGAGAACCACCATTGTCCTTCTTGCCAGGTAACTTGTGACTGGAGCTTGTGTGAAATGACTGAGAGCACGGCCTTTACAAACAGATGTGTTGCCAAAGGGAGAGTCTTCCTGTTTTGGGACAGAAAAGCAACTCCACTTGCAGAAGGGCTGTCATCTTCCTTTTCCCAACTCATTCCTTCCTACCAGTTTGAAAAGAAAGGGTCGATCCACTTGCCTGCATCAAAAGACACTGTCAGCACCTGTGTTTAGGTACCATGGTGAAAACCTGTTCAGTGTCACCGCTTTATCTTACTGTAGGTATTTGGGAGGTGGGATTTTGAGGCTCTTCCCTTGCCTCGCTTGGCCAGATCCTGATGTAGGGAGCTTTGTTTCTAAGCCCCCTCTCTTCTTAACCAGCTCCAGGCATGCTGCCTACCGGGGATCTTGCTGTGCCCTACATCCTCTGCAGACCTATCACCTAGACTAACTGGGCTACTGATACTTCAAAGTTAGGTTTCCAGTTCCAAATAAATTACCAAACTATGCATGTCTTTTTCAGCATTCACATCCCAAGATTAAGTAGGGAGAAAAATCAGAACCTATTCAGTACTGTAAATACAGCAGGTTATTATCCTGATACATTATCCAGCAGTAACAAGCTAAATAATTCAGCACACTTTTAGGTTTCTATTCAAACTGACGAGCTAAAATCAAAAGTGTTGATTAAGCTAAGTGCATACCTTGGTGTGGATGGATATTGCTGTTTTATTTGGTTTAGCTTTTTTTCAAATAGGGGAGGCCTCTGATAAACATACAACTCTTCTTGTAAGGCTTCTCATGAGCTGCATTCCTTTGCTGTTGTGCAAGGAGGTTTTTCTATTGCAAGCCTGTGTGCTCATGATGGGTTTTAATTTTAATCCTACCTCACTGCTGGAGTTTGAGCATCACATAAAGAAAACCTGGTTGTAGGATGATGATGATAGTGTATAAGCATTGGCCTTTTGTATTTTCTTAATGCATTTAATAATTGAGAATGAAATATTTTTGGTTTACTGCCCCTCTGCTGTCCCGTCCCATGTGTCCCCCCGTTCCTCCCCCCCATTAAATACAGATGTTTTAATCAAGTGTGATGATAATAGGTTTTCTAGAAAACGTCTGTGTTTGGCAGGCTCACTCTTCCACCATGGGGAGGTTGTGAAATGGGAGATGGCTTTGCCAGGGGGGCTTTGGTCATTTCTTCTGTGCCTGTGTGTAAAACAGGGGTGCGCTCTCCCGGCACCTAGAACCTTCAGGAGCTGTGAAGGTGGTTGTACTGCTACATGATGTTAGTGAGGCCTTGGCAGAGAAAGGGAACCCTTTCCAGTGATCTTGGATAATTTCTTTATCTATGGCCAATGTCCTGAGATCATCCCATTGTCAAGCCAATTTGCAGGGATATCGTTGGAAAAAAACCCAGCTACCCAAATGTATGTGGTTTTGAATGAAGAGAGACTGTGAGAGTTGGGCTTGTTCAGTCTGGAGAAGAGAAGGCTCTGGGGAGCCTAATTGCAGTGTACGGATACTTAAAGGGGTCCTACAAGAAAGCAGGAGAGGGGCTGCTCACCAGGGAGTGCAGGGACAGGACAAGGGGCAATGGCTTCAAGCTGAAAGAGGGCAGGGTTAGGTTAGACATTAGGAAGAAATTCTTCACTCTGAGGGTGGTGAGGCCCTGGAACAGGGTGCCCTGAGAGACTACGGAAGCCCCATCCATGGAGGCACTTAAAGCCAGCTTAGACAGGGCTTTGGGCAACCTGGGCTAGTGGAGAGATGTCCCTGCCCATGGCAGGGGGGTTGGAACTAGACGACCTTTGAGGTCCCTTCCAACACAAAACATTCTGTGATTCTATGAATGCTGCTTTATCTGATGCAGTAAGTCCCTGGAGAAGGACACATAGGCAAAGACAGTCTGCTTAAAGCATTGTGGCAAAGAATAAACCCAATGTTTCTTTGGAAGCTTCTTTTTCATAATACGTAGGATAGGGATGGAACAGTACTGTTTCTGCTGAAATGAACTGTTATCACTTCTGTAATTAGCCTGATGTTAATGATATGATAGGAGCTCACCCTGATTTCAAAGACCCAAAGTTGTGTAATGGAGGCTCAGTTCCCAGAAAACTGATAGAAGAATCTTTAGGCTTGGTATCAAGCATTTAAATAAATGAGCTTTTCACATAAAGTTTTACGGTGTTAGCCTAAATCAGATAGCCAGTTGCTTATGAAAAAAACTGAAATGTTAAAAAAAGCCCACATGTTTTTAATTAAATTGTGTTGTATATAAATGTGTAAGTATGAAATGGTCAGATTTTAATCTGAGTTTCCATTGTGGAGGCTCTATCTGTGGAGATATTTCTGACTCACCATTTCAATCAAGTTCAGAAGCCAATTTTTACTTTTCTGTATCTCTGCTGACAGAGAAGCTGTTACAAAATGATCCCTTTAATCCTGCACCGTTCTTTGGTGCTGATTAGAATCAGGGTAATTTCAGCCTGTGTTGAAGGAGTTAATCTTCCTGATGGAGATGTGAAAAGTAGGAGCCATTTTAAATCTCAATACCACATGCTGCCTTAGGGATCACACTGTGCTAAAACCCAAGATAAAAAGGCCTGACAAAGATTATTGACGGTTTACCTTTTAATGAGCAGCTCGGATTGATTTCTTTATTTCCCTCTGGGGCTGCTTGCTTTGCCTGGTTTCCACCCATGATGTCATGATTAACAAAAACAACAACAAAATTAAGGCTTCATATCTGAATAATTGCAGACAAATACAGAGTAGCTATGGCATTAAAAGGGAACCTGTGCCAAATCCTGTTGAATCTCCTAGGAAAAGCTGGAGTATTTGAGTCAGTGGCTTGGTGCTTCTCCCATCAGAGGAAACCAAACTCCACCTCGATTCTTCATATATCTTGTACATTTAAAATGATGTATCCTTCTGCAAATCAACAGCAAAACAAGGAAATGCCTTCAAACATGTTGGATATTGCTGTTGAGAAAGGCAATGATTTCTCTTCTTTTGCCAAGCCCCCACCCTCTAAAGCCAACACTGAACAAACAGCCTCTGGCTACGTTCCCATAATTTCCTTCAAATCCTTAAGCTTCAAAAGAGAGCAGCTCTGCCGCCACAAAACTATCATCCCAAAAGCTCTTAAGCTCTGACATCATCTATTCTGTTTGAGTCCTTGCCTACAGACTTTGCCAGAAAATGGAAATCCCTTTTTCACATGGGAGAAAGGGTGTGTGGTTTTGTTTTGGGTCAGTTGTATGGTTGGGTTTTTTTCTTTAAATCCCAGTCTGCATCAGGATAAAATACTGTTTAAAAAAAAATAGAGAGAAAGAAAAGGATTTTTTCCTAGGCATGGCTGTCCAGAAGAAGCCCCTTGTTTTCAAAGAACAGGATGGAGAGAAGGCTTCCAGGCAGGCAGATGGGAAGCTGGCGGCACAGAACCATTCTGCAGAATGGAAACTTTCCCATGGAAATCACACATTTTCTCAGGGCAGGAGAGGCATGTACCTTCAGCACCTGGGTTAGGGATGGCTCCAGTCTCCCAGGCAGGGTCAGACAACCTGTCTGTGATCAGTAGATAGCTTTTGGGCCAGCTAGAATGAAGCATAGAGAGTGATAACATGTGTGTGGCCTCTTGGAAGCTGGAAAAATGCAAATCTGAGCCAGTCTGTGAGAACTGAAGGAGCCTGCTGATATATGGGCGTTCCTCAGTTAAGTTGGGTGGAGGTGTAATTGGAAATGTGGTGGTTAAGAGCACTTGAAGAGTGGTACTTGTGCAAGGCCGTGCAGAACTAGACGCAGTAGAGCATCATTCCTTAATGCACTCTGCCTGTTTCAAGAGACATGCTGTTGGGTGGAGGATGGAGAAGGGAAAAGCAAACACAGAAGGGAAAGTGCTGGTTAAATGGCTTGAACTGCAGCTAAAATCCCTTTTTCAAAGTGTATTGGGTTTTCTTAAGTTTGGTTTTTTTCTCCTCTTCGATTTTCTTTAGATGAGTATGTTGAATAACTATGGGCTATTCTCAGCAGTGTAAAATTTCAATTCTTTAAAATACATTCTTACCTATCAAATTGGAAGGCTCAAGGAGAAGTTATTCTGCTGCAACTTCAAATCGCTACTTCAAAAATTGATCTGGGCTTAGGTATGTCTTTGCATGTCCATGCTTATTAGCTTCATGTTGTGATTAACTTAATGGGCTATGGAATTTTATATGTACTCTATGCAAATGCAACTGAAAAACCAATTATTGAAAAGTGAAAAATGAACTCTAGGAGACAGTCATTAGACTATTAGAATCCCCAGTTCCTTTGGAAACCGTATTTGGGTAATACGTGGTTTTAATACTGAATTTCAACCCCAGAAAAAGCAATTGGCAATTACATTTTTTCAGGCAGTATGAAAACATTTTGACAGGCCTGCCTGCATGGGCTGCTAAGACCCACTGGGCTTTACGAGTTGGAAAATTAGTCACGGCTTCAATAAAACCTTGCAGTCCACTTAGCACCCTATTTTCAAGATCTTTAGATGTACAAGCATCCGTGACTTCAGCTGGGGTGGCTGGTGAGTATAATCCATATTGGCTAGGCTGGATCGAGCAGCAGAGATCATCCCGTGGCTGCCTCCTCGATTGTCTTCTAGTGACTGTGTTTTGTGTGCATAGATGATGGGTGATTTATGCGCCAGAGACCATGTGGACTGTTCATGGGAGCATTGTTTGAGACAAGCAGCACACTGACGCTGTGTTTTCTGTTTGGGATAGAGACCTGACAGCAGTGCTACTGTTAACTGGAAAATTATGCTGATGATTCCCCACCCCTCTGTAATAGCCTCTTTAAAACAAAGCCGCTGGTGGGACCGTGGTTTACACGTTGCCAGCTGCAGTGAGCGCTGATGTGGTGATGTCCCAGGCTGGCAGCATCTTGCTGCTCTTGCATAGTGAACGTGAGCGCTAGTGTTTGGTTAGCTGTACTGTCTCAGACTGGAGTTCGCATGGGTGGGTGTAGGGGATGAAGCTCAATATAAAGTCAAAAATCTGGTGCAAGCCCTTTATGGAGGAAATTACGTCTGTCCTCAAATGTGCGTGGACCAGGAGCACAGTTGTGCCATTTTTCTTTCTAGCTGGTGGGCTATAACTAGCATTTGACGTGCCAAGAACCATGTTTGGACCCTTTATCCTCCTGTACCTTCCGTTCCCATCACAAGTTTGTCTGGTTTTCACTGCCTGCCGCTCCCAGCCCATCTCTGCAACAGGTCTGACATGTGCAGATGCCTCCATGCTGACAGACTTCCTGTCCTGTGAGGTGAAGGTGTGTTAGGGTAGCACACCCTGCATCTTGTGCAGGACATCAGCAGGTCCTGCACAGGTCTGGTCCCCCACCCAACGTAGAAATGGTTGCTGGACCAGGGACTGGCAGTGCTTGTGACAGGCTAGGAGTGTCCATTGCGCTGCAGGGTGTGCGGGGCCGGATTGCATTCTTTGTTTGGCTCATTTCATCTGCTGTAAAACACGCCTGTAACAGGGTGACAGGCTGGAAGACCTTGTGTAGGAATGAGTCACCCTGGGCTCCACGGGGAGTTGTGCAAACAGATTAGGGGCAGCGTCTGACCTTTCATTTTCAGTAGTGCCTAGACACAATTGGATGAAGAGGTGAGAGGGTATCCAAAGAATACCGGCTGTAATTTAATCAATTGGCATTTAGATGTGCGGTGATGAGTGTCTGTAAGTGCTTTGGATGAATGAATATTGGATACAACCAAAGGGAAAAGAAATAAGGATGTGCAAATTCCACAGACCAGAGTTTGGAAGAACATGGTAAAGAGTAGAAGAACAGGAGTGAGATGTGATGAATGTAACAGAGAAGCTAAAAGCCACTGGGCATAAAGCATCATATGTTGAGCTGGTTTGATTCTGTTCATCCAGGTGGCTTAGAGCTATTTAAAAAACCCTCTATACAATAGAAGGGGAGGATTAAGAATAATCAAAATATAGATAAAGCACTTATGAGAATAAAACATGGTGATGAAGAAGACTACGAAGCAAAGAGAAGGAATAAAATATGGTATGGAAAGCAACTGTAGAGACTGAAGGAAAGGTGCATGAAAGATGGATGTAAATTATAAGGCATTTGTCACATCTTGGATCTTGGATGTAAAATGTCAGGGCTTCAAGAACTTGTAAAGGTTATTTACTAACTAAGGTCAGAGTGAAATACTCTTTAAGTACGTTGATGCAACACAGCCATGTGCACGTATGCTGTGCTGAATAGGTCTGGCTTGATTACTTAGTGCCTAAATTAAAAAATAATAATTCTTTTATCTCCCATTTCCCTGGCAACAAAGAGACAATGCCATAAGAAATTGATGTAAATTTCTGAGCTTTGAAAAGAAAGCAGGAATGAAGAGAGGGGAGGGGGGAAATCACATTAGAAATTACAGTGCCGGAGCGTTGAAATGTATATTGAAAAACTTAGGAGGTAGAATTAAAATGAAAGACTCCGGATCATGAAAACTGTACAATTCCATTGTTTTAGGTGTGGGAAGACATTGATAAATTTTCAAAGCCCTTAGGGAACACATTCATAGCCAGGATCTCGGAAAAAATCTGCTTTTAAAATCTGACTCTGGAATGGGAGTGTCAAAAAAAGCTCTGCAAGAGCCTAGATAAGGTATAATGATCAAAACTCAGTATTTGTGCAAAATCACATCATCACATGCAGTATCTAATTAATTCTTTTCAGGAGCCAATGTCAGTAGCTAAAAGCAGGAGTCAAAATCCATTAGGAGCTTGGTAAAGACCACGTGGCGTTCAAAGGCTCTTCGTCTTCTGGTACCTGAGAAGGGCAGGTGTCTTTAGTCTCTACTTCAGAGAGTAGGATTTCACTTGGAAGACTTGGAGCAATTTTAAGTTATCGGCATAGAAACAACAGAAGGAATTGTAAATGCTTCATATGTTAATAACCTGGAAAAGGGGACTTGTGGCAGGATGAGGAAAAAAAAATACACAGTGATATAGAACTGGGAAACAAAGAGTTAGAGCAGAGGAAGTAAGCAACTTGTAATACTTCTGAATACATAGATTAGGAGCACAGACAGATAAGCAGGCTGCACAATTTATGTTAAAGCAAGATAAGCCTATGGACAGACAAAGCATGAAATAACCTCCACGGCTGTACGCTGACAAGATGGAAAAAGGACAGATGAGAAAGGTAGCTGGATGATGTTGCCTTCATCGCAAATGTTATCACCCGAGCATTACAGCAAGCAGTGTATTAAAGCACATGTAGCAGAATGACATTTGAATCAGGTGAAATAATCTGATGCCAAACAAAGGACCAGGGACTATGTCTGCAGCGCCCCATATATAGCTTTACTTAGGTCTTGCTTGGCTATAGGCCCAGAAAACATAGACAGGGGGCAGCCAGCTTTTTCTTCTGAACTCCTCAACCATTGACATGTCCTGTCCTCACACTTACACATGCTGTATTGTTAGAGACCGTATTGAGCATGTTCATTAAAATTAACCAATTTGTTGTAATGGCTTCTGGTTACACTCACACAATTGCCATAGCCTGGCACACAGAGATAGTATCAAGAAAAAATGCTGTAATTACACTCAAGACTTCTAGAATGAGATTTCTGTACTTGCTAAATGTAAATTCATCCCCCAGATAGCTTCTTTCAGCTATTTATCCTCTGAGAATCTGTTAGCTGTTGCTATTTCTGTGCAGGTAGTAGGACGATTGTTTATAAAGAGCTATGTAGATAAATCAATAGCACTTGCAAATCTGATGAACTAGGATGTGCTGCAGGTTGCTGTGACCAGGTTGCTCTGTGGCATTACGTGCGGTTCACTTGGCTTGGAATCCACTCCCAGGTGGCAGAATGTGACTCTTTTTGGTTTGTGGTTTTGTGGTGGGGTTTTTTGGTGGGTGTTTTTGTTTGTTTGCTTGTTTTCTGGTCTCCTCAGTGTAATTTTCTTTCCTCTTTTCTCCCTGGTTGCAGTAGCTTTGAGGTATGGCACAGCTGCAAGCTGGAGCAGGGTGAATTCCCTTTCTCAGTCTTCTCACCTCTTCGCTCCTCCTCACGGGTGTCAAGGAGGAAGAGCCCAGGGTGTGCTATGACGGTGGCAGGTGGATGGCCCTTTGCTAGACATCTGTGTGGTTTGTGGCTTGCTTGCTATATGCTTCAGATCTTGAAAGCCCAGTTTATTTTGTAGATGGGTGGTGGGAAGCAGCCACAATCTTCTCTGCATCCTGCCTGTTTCTAGTCAGCTCGAAGACATAGGTTGCTCTTGGTTGCATCCCTCAAAGAGACTGTCCCTCTGCTTCCTGATGTGTGGTTGTGCTTTTCTAGGTATTATGTGATGCAGCTGCCTGTGAGCAGGGTTATTGTCTTTGAACTAAAATCAACTCTGTTCAATTTTAAGCACATGGACTAAATTTAGGCCTGTACATCTTACTTCTATAGGCAGCAGTCTGGATTAGTGGGAGAAGGCTTCTGCATCCACAATTATCAACTGAGCAGAGACAGCACATGTGTCTGATGTGACTCATGTTGAACGTGCTGCTTTCAAACCCAAATCTACCAGTCAGGATGTTTGGGTTAGTGGCTGTATTGCACTGAGCATGATGAGCACAGCAGCTCCTTCCTAAATTCTTTATACATGCGATGCAGCACATCCAAAATGACCCCAGAAGAACTTGCTTATCTTCCCTTGGTCATGTACTTAGGATTTGATGACAGCTCCTAATCTTACCACACGGTAGCTGTTAGTGGGTTAGAGCATGAGTAGCTGGGTACCCTGCACTGGTTGCATTTACCTCTGCTGTAACAGCAAGGGAGAGAGGTCTTTATTCACCAGAAGATCAATTATTAATTCCATGCTCCAGAGTTTGGAGCTGATCCAGCCTAGAACTTCTCCAATACTTGTGGTGTTCAGCTCTAGTATTTTCCAATTTAAGCTTTTCTGTAGCCCAAGTAGGGTTATGAATGTTGAAGGAAACTCTCAAAATACTTACCTTGCCCTAAGAGGGATAATCTGCGCTGTAAAGTGAAAAGGTTTTAATCTGTGCACTTTGAGTAGTGGTTTGGTAGTCTCTGAAGATGTCCCATTTAATTTGGAGTTAATTCCACCTTCATTGCTCCATGGATGCACTTGAGGTGCTCTGTGGTGTTTATTTTGGGTTCTTTTGAAAGCCAGATGCAGAGAATTAGAGTAATTATAGTGTGTAACTCAGCTTTTAAAGGCTGTTTCCTTTTTAGAGAGTATAAAGAGTATATAAATTGTTCTAAACGTTTTAGTGGGTATTGATGTCCTGGAAGATTATCCAGCTGGAAATAGAATGCAAGTTCTTTGTGTTTCTCTATCCAAAGATAACATCACCGTTTCTGGCTGCTTTCTTAAGGGAGGAAAAAAAAAACAAACCCAAACCTGTCTGGGTGGGGGTGGAAATGTGTATCCACACACATGTGGTGTTCTTTGGGAAAAACACAGACAGCGTGGTGGTGGAAATCATCCTTTAGCACCACCCTTTCCTTTAGGGTCTAGGAGACCCCCTCATGGACTCACAGCCTGTTGTGATGACTACTCCTTGGAAACAACTTAATGCACTACCCATTTTCAAGTAAATATTTTGTAGCAACTCACAGGAGCTCTTACTCATTGGAAGGAGACTTTTCGTAGTGAGGGTGACAGAGCACTGGGACAGGCTGTCCAAGGAGTATGGAGTCTCCTTCTCTGGAGATATCCAAGACCTGTCTGGACACTGAACTGTGCGATATGTCTTAGGGAGCCTGCTTTGGCAGGGGGTTGTACCTGATGATCTCAAGGTCCCTTCCAACCCCTGCGATTCTGTGATTCTGTGATATGGACCAGCAAAATAACCTTTTATTTCTCTTCTGAAAACTAACCTTTGTGTCTGCAAGACATCAATAATTATTGGTTGTCCTTGGAGCTAGTGCTGATTGTGGAATCTTTCCCCACATCTGTGGGGTGATCTGTGTGTATCTGTGTGTTTGCTCTTCTGTCTCCTCTGAAGCTGGAGTAAGGACTTTGTTTTGTGTTACCAAAGCACCAGAAAGGCCTGAAAACAAAGCTTTTCCTCTTGAATTAGCCCATGAAAAGCTAAGAAAGAAACATGTCAAAGTATCCAGGTCTATGAGGGTTGGCTCAAGTCTTCAACTGTTGTGCAAGTCAGTTGAGATTCAGAGTCTGGAGCTACCAACTGCAGTTTTCATAAGTTTTTAAGGTCTGCTGCAGTTTAAAAAGCAAGATAGTAAATGTTAATATATACTTGTGCACTCTCCTTTCAGCACAGTCATGGCTGCGGGGTTTTAGTATGGAATAAAGGAGGTGGGCAGAGGCTTTGTTTTCTGTGCCAGTAACTGTGTTCAATCCTACAGTTGTTTCTGGTGCCTGTGTTTTCAGCACCAGGCTTGGGGTGTGCACGATGGGTTGGCACCCACTGACCATGCAGCGAGGAGCAGCTGCCGTGGGGATTTTCGCTGTACCAAGGACTGACCTCTTTCTGCACACCTAATAAGCTCTCCCAGTGGAGAACTAAACCAAAAGGAATATATGTACCATTAAACCTAAATGAAATTTCCTGTGAAAGCATGAAGCTGACACTCAATATGACCCGTTCCGGTGTGCAATAATTCACCTGGGCAAAATTCAGTCCTGGAGCTGCTGCACGTGATGCACAAGCTGTGAGATGCACCATCTCTGGTGGGGGTTTTCCAGGCAGGGGCTGCAGTGGGAGCTCTCTGACAGCTTAATAGTTTGGTTTTGACTGGCCATACTTAGAGTAACGAGGATATAATTTGTTATTTCTTTTTAGCCTGGCTAGAGCCACAAACAAATGGTACAGTGGCAGAAGGAATTATTTTGGGTGGAAGTCCTTAAATATTCTTTGGCAATCAAATGACTAGGCCTTTTGTGGGGAAAAGTACAGAACTTCTCATAAAGGTGCTGTACCAGCCTTGTTACTGCTCTTCCACCCAAAGATGAGCCATTTGTCCACCCGTCTTTCACCTGGCAGCACGTCTGGCCAGTACTGTTGGCAATGCTGGCTTAGCTTGCTGACACCTGGAGGAGAGGACAGTACAGCAGGGTCTCCTCCCTTGATGCATGAAGGGCTGATGTTTTGAGAGAATGACTTTTAGGTTTCATTACTTTTAAATTTTTATTCCCTTGGAAAATTATTATGTGTATGTTCAGTATTAGTGCAAGGCGATCTGAGCGATTTGAGAGGTGTCAATAAAATTTTGCAAAGATCTTTTGAGCAAAGAGTGAGCCATTTCTCAAACATGGATGACCATAACAAAGCATCCAGCTACTAAATGTTAGATATCAAACCCGTCACGTCCTTGAGTCTGCTTTTCCACTCATCCTTGTGTGCAGGGCTCTGCACAGTGCCATACCCAGATCTCCTTTTCTCTTCCTGCAGAAATGGAAAGCTCCAGTTATGGCATCCCCTAACGAGTCTGTAGTCCTCATCTGTATGTCCTTAAGGCAGGTTACACATATGCCGTTTCCTCATTAGCATGTGAAACTCTGCCAAAGAGAGCAAGCACATGCCTGGGATGCTTAGTTCTGCATGGTGGCTGATTGCTCTTTCTGTTTCTTCTGTGTGCAGTAATTTCCACAGCAGCTCTTGTGGACAAAGCCATCAGGTTTGTGTCCTGATGGCAGCTGAAGGGGCTGTTTTCTTCAGAAGCAGAAGGGATCTGATACCAGGTGAAAAAACAAAGTCAGATGATCCCGAATAATATCTCTGTCAACATTTATGGATTTACAGGGCAGTGAATATATTGCCTCAGCCCTGCAAGAGCCTTTGTAGGGGAAAACAAATCTAGCACGAGTGGTTCTCCAACCAACCTTATTTTCCCTCCTCGCTGGAACAGAGCGCGCTTCCCAGTGTTTCAGTGTAAGAGGCATGCTTTGAAAGCCAGGCCCTCTGACCTTGCTCTATAACGTGGTGATTCCTGGCAGCTATGTTTTGCTGAAAGCTTTAGCTTTTAAAGGAGAAAAAGAGCAAACATGGATGTTCTACAGAGTCAAAGCTAAAAGGAATTCCTCCCCTTTAATGTTTGCTCTTAGGCACTGGAGAGGAATTTAGGGCCCAAAAGAGGTGTTAGTATAGGGAGACCTGATGCTTTACAGATGTTGAAGTGAGTGTTGTGTCCAGAATCACCTCCTCACTCCCCTGAGGCAGGTTCTCTGTTGTCCCATCCTGTAGCATTTGCAGCTCAGACCCTTCTCCTGAGTTCCATATTTACGTTTATCTTTTGAAAAGTGGAGCTAGTTTGGGGGTTTGTTTTCCTGCTTGAGCATGGCTGGAAGAGGCAGAGCTGAAGCAGGAGGAGCTGCAGCAGGAGCTGCTGTGCTCAGGGCTGGCTGGAATGATGGTGTGAGTGCTCTTGGGAGGAGCAGGGAACTGAAGTCATGTTTTTCTCATGTGCTGGGTGTGTGGTGTAGGCTCCAGGCTCCTCCACTGAAGGGGTGCTGGTGATGCCCTTGACCTGTGGTGCTAACGAGGGGGAACACTACAGAGCACAGAGGGGTTAAGCTTTCCCTGGAGTTAGAGGGCCACAGAGACAAGTCAGGTATCAAAGTTGCTTTGATTCTTCTAACTCATGAAAATGATAGAAGGATTTGTCTTTACTAATAATCGACCTCACGTTTAGATTGCATTCAGGGAAGGAAGGTCCCTTTTTTCCTGTCTTTTTTTCTCATCCTTCCCTTTGCAGATGGGGCAGCTGTAGTCAAACTTTGGTTTCTGGCAGGTGAAACAGAAGAGGGGGGCACCAGGGGGAGAAAACCTCAACATGAATTTTTCCATCTTTGAGCTGATGCTGTTTATCTTGGAAGCTTGCTCGTAAATGCCCATGGTTTTTTGTTTTGGATCCGTTCTGTGGAAAGACTAAATGATAAATTGGATGTAGCAATAAAAAAGTCATCTCTTCCTCTGAACTGATTCGTTTGTCATGCAATGTGCCATTGTTACAGAAAATTACTCTAAGTGCCTATTGATTTCACACAGTTGTGTGCAGAGACTTATTCTGAAAGAGCCTGGGCTCCTCTCAGCTTCTGGGGATGGCAGCAGAGGTGGGCCATGCACGGTAGCCCACAGACACAATGCTGCACCTTGGGGGAGCCAGATTCCAAATTCTGCCCCCTGCTCGATATTAGTTCAAATCTTGGTTCATAAATAATAGTTGGGAGGTCCGTTCTCAGGGGCTCTTTTGGGGTATTTATCCCCCTGTGTTTAGCAATTTGCTAATCATCTTGTTTGTTAGCTCCTGGGGGGAGAAAGGGGACCTTTATTGTGCAACGTAGTCTGAAACAGGCTTGGAAGAAGAATACATTCTGCAGGTATTTGTAGTACACCTGCATAGGTGGTCAACAGCAGGATGGGAGAAAGCCTCCTTTAGGCCTTTTCTTGTGTGAGGTAGCTTGGTTACTGGGAAGAATGGGACTTGAGACTGATCGGGTCCCCTCCCTCAGGGCAGCCCAAAGCTTTGGGCACAGGAGTGATTTCTGACTGCTGACAATGGTCAGCCAAGGCAGGAGGATGCTCCACGGGCAGCAGCAAACTGCAAGCAGCATTTTTCTGAAGATGTCAGAAGACTACATGTGCTTTTCTAGAAACATGCCTGATAATGAACTAATTTAGCCCTGCTGACACTTGTC
The DNA here is from genome assembly GCA_013400835.1 of Zapornia atra. NCBI lineage: Eukaryota > Metazoa > Chordata > Aves > Gruiformes > Rallidae > Zapornia > Zapornia atra. Next base: position 543,140 of record VZTU01022359.1, on the reverse strand, counting down.
CAGCTCCTTCCCCTCACTACATAAATCACTGCTGTTTCATCCTGTTTAGTCCTCGGGAAGACGCACTGTCTGCAGGCAGGACAGATGTGGAGCCAGAGCTAGCTGTAAGTGTACGCAAGGCCAGCTATTGCCTGGGCAAAGGATCACCAGGAGCACCAAAGTGATGGTGACCACTGCCTTGCTGGAGCTGGGGGAGCCAAAATGAATGGCCAAAGACCAGGAGGACATGCAGAAGCCCTTTGCCCTTTTGTCAGGGCCAGTGCGTTCCTAAGGGTGTGCAATAAAGTTCCATCCTGCCAGTGGCCCCGAGAAAACACAAGCCTCTTGCCAGCTACAAACAGGACCTCAAAATAGAGAGGATAATTGAAATCAATCCCACAGCATATCATAGGGTGCAGCATTCTTCATCACTATTTTCAAGTCCTGTGTCCTATTTGATGCAGATCAGATGAGATGTTCCAGTAGTTCCTTCAGGTTTTATCGCCTACCAAATTGCAAATGTGACAGGAAATATATACTGTCTTCCCAACCCAGAACTTCTCCTACAGCCAGTGGGGTTGGTTATGTAAAAAAAATAAATAAAGTCTCCTCTTGTTCAAGTCTCAGCCAGTTCACACAGGATGTCTGTGTGCTGCAAGAGGTGCTAATGGGAATGCTGCTGGTCTCCTTATAAACCTGTACCTGCTGTACTGGAAAGCACAGTGCCTCATCAGCACTTTTGACCCAAGGCAGAAGCTGCTGTGATGGCCTTTGGGATGCAGGCCATAAAGCACAAATGAACAAAGTTGTCTCTTAGGTGTTTCTGAATGTTTCCTCGTTGCCTTCACATTCTTAAGAAAGCAAAGTGCAGCTTCCCCTGCACAGGACCCCTCTGTGAGGTACCTTCTGTCTGCCCTCAGACTCACAGGGCATCTTTGTGGCCATCAGGTTAGTGGTGTGGAAAGCGGTTGTAAGAGCGGGACTGACTTAGGTTATTAACATCTCTCAAACAAACAAAAAAAAAGGAGAGTCTTCCATCATCCACTGCTCCAGAAATATCACTAATTAGTGTCTGAGGAATACAGACTGCGTGGGAAGTTAGACATTCACCAGGCTGTTCATCTGGGAGCTGTCTGAGGAACAGCTCTTCCATGCCGGACATCTGCAGGATTAAAAAAAGAGAGAGAGAAAGAAAAAGACACGGTTCATTAACCACCAACAACATTACCCGTAAAGCAACTGGGGAAGCTAATCGCTGCCACTAAATCTTACTCTGTTTACCATCAATTAATACTCAGCCTCCCAAATTTGGAGCTCTTATGTTTGAATGCCTTGTGTCGCGTAGAGTTGCCGCGGATCTGGGAATTGCGACTGGCAGTGGTTTGCATCAGCACGCCCCATGGGCCCTGATGCTCCCTGCAAAAGCCTCCAAGGTGCCAGTCTATTAAAGAGCTAATAGTACAGATTTGAAAGCTTCAGCTGATTAATTAAATGCAAACACAGGATTGTACTCGCAGTCCCTTTCAAAAGGGCTCGGAGTCCTTTTCTTAAGCTGGTTCAACCTTGACCTGAGTGCTTGTTTAAAAGATTAAGGGTGACCCATAAAGAGAGAAAACGGATTTGCATTGTTTTTAAAGTTGGCTTTGTGTTTTGTGGGAAGTTCTCTTCTGCCACACACACACGCACGCACGCCTGCTTGCTCCCTCATGACTGCACAGAAGATAGCATTTTGTGTTTCCTGATGATGTGAAGGGTTAGGGTAGCATGTCAAAAGAATCACAGAATCATAGTGGTCGGAAGAGAAACTCCAGAGATCGAGTCCAAACCCCAAAGAAAGTGTACAGGGAGAAACTTTCTGCCTGGTTTGGGCAGCATGCTGCAAAGAAGCAAGCATAGCACAAACCACAGTCCTGGTGAACTGTTCCCAAGGTGCTAACTTGTTACAGAATTGCTTTGCTTGGAGAACTCCATCACTCCTAAAAATAGCTTTCTGCTCTCTGAACTGGTGGGTCTGTGAGGTCTGTTCATCCTTCACCCATGGAAGTGGGTGCTTGATGAAGAGGCATCGGCTCTGCTGAGCCTGTGATGGGACAAGGCACTGAAACCATGGGTTGTGCCTGTGTCGTGGGAAGCCCGCGGTGCCGGGACCCACCGTCTGCCTGGGAGACATGCTTCCATCCCACTTATTAGGGTGGAATTTAATTTTGGAAATGGCTTCATTAAAATTATTTGAATCACTTTTGGGATGAATCAGAGCAGATCGTTGCAGGGAATATTCATGTACTTGGGGATTCCTACGGTACAGTTTCCTTTGCTTTGCTTTGCTGTTTAATTCTGGTTGTACCTCTTATTTTCAAGGGCTGAGCTGGATGTTTAACACTAGCTAAGCAACTTGTGAAGTATGTGACAACACGGCTTGAGAAAAATAATGCAGCAGACATCATACATTACCTCTTCAGTTATACCTCTGAAGCTTTAGGAACAACTGAGATTTGATCCTTTCTAACTTGCATTGAATCTTATGAATTGCAGATTTCTATTATTTATTTTTTTTATCAGAACAAAAAGGATATTCTTATTCTGGCCACATACGTGTTTTCCTAGCAGCTATTTCCTAATCTGTAGCTGGTGTAACCCCTTGGACTGTTTAATTGGGTGTTGCCAGTGAATATACAGAATAATAGTGTTACCAATCATTGTACTACGGTACAAAGCTGAGTTCATCCAAGTGTCCAATTTTTTTCTTAGCAAGTTTTTCCCTGCAGAATTCTCTTTAAAGTTAACGTTTGTCCTTGACAGCACACGTACAATAGAAGAGGTAGAAAGGACCAGATGTAGTGTTATGGAGCTTCTTTGTTCTTCCCTTCATGATAAAGCATAAAAATCCTACATAGTTTAACAAAACTCTAGTATCTGGTCCTAATTGCTGTAAGTAAAGTACGTGTGATCTAAATGTTAATCAGATTTCTGCATTTAATGAGGGAAAAAGCAGCTATTATATGAGAAATGTTCAGGAGCAGGAGCTGTTCATGTTCCAATCAGGTGATTGTGCATTTGAATAGTATTTCCATTTAAATAGCTTTATCGCCCCGCTGATTCCTAAGCACTGAGTCAAAACAAAAACTAACAGCTAAATTGATATTATTACTAAGGAGGAATGAATAATAGGCAGTAAATCCATACCTGCTGGGAATCATCAATGTGTTCATGGACTATGTAGGTGTAAGGGTTTGCACCAACTCTATAAAACTGTTATGTTTACAGAGGAGCATCGTGGGGATGTAATTCTATCCTACTGAGTTCACGTTATGTTTCCATTAAATTCTCCCGTGCTTATTTTACTATTGATTCTCATGAAAACGCTTGGTCATGCAGTGGGCTCCCTTCCCAATTCCCAGCATCTGGAGAAGCTAAGCCTTTCAAGTGGGCACACTGAAATTTATCCTGCAGGACACCTACTCATTTTCCCAAATCACGTTCGCAGTTAGAGCATTTCCCAGGACATCAGTGCGACTCTATTGCTCTGGCCACCATGGAACCCACCGTATCTCCTAATGCTCCTGAAAGGATTATTTTATAATCTTATCCTGTGAATGCAACAGCTGTAAGCCCAGATAAATTGCATTCCTCTAGGGAAAGTGAGTTGGGACTCGTTTTAACTGCATCCCGGTGGAATTACATCATCTATAATGTTAAATGTTATTTGGCTGACTGTGATTGCAGTTGATTCAATGGAAGAAGCACCTTAGGATCTACTGGCCTCTCTCGGTTTATACAAACCAGGCATAAAACAGGCTGGTATACACTGATGCTGAAACCAAGCTGCCAGCTCTGATGTATTTGCAGAGGGACTGCCCTTCAAATAATGGCCTTTGGGAGAGTGTCACGAGAAACACATTTTATTTTAGCTTTGGCTATTCTTCTAGCACGTGCAGCTGTCATGCTAGGTTGGGTACAGATACAATTAGACCTTAGGAATGTTCAGAAACTCTGGTTCTTTCAGGCTACGCTTCACGGCTTCACAGATGGTAAAAGCCAGATGAGGTTATATCATGATCATCGAGTCCTGCCTCCTGCATAGCCCAGGCCAAAGGATGTCACTCAACAACCCTTTCATCAGGCTCGGTGCTTTGTGCTTGAACCAAAGTGTTTCTTTCAGAAATGCACTTAGGTTTCTGTGAAATGATGGTGAATCTAGCCTGCCCTGCTTATGAAAAATAAAAATAAGGGAGAAAACATGTTTTTTCTCCTCCCAAATGGGAACCTTAGTGTGACATCTGGTCAGAAAACGTAATATTGGGAGGGATCTATATCAATGTGATTCAAGGCATATGAACTTTGGTCCCGTGCAGAGACCAATCTCTGCTTCCCTTTAACTGCTGAGATACTTTATAGGACATTTCATCCCAGATTTTAATATATCTACTTGTTACTTCTATTTCTTCTGTCTCTCTCAGGAACCAGTGACCAGAGTACTCCTGTTTGTGCAATGCTTGTCTGTTCCTGATGTTTCTGTTCCAATCACCCTCCGCTTTCACATCACCACGTTGTTAAAAGTTCAGGCCCCCTGTGTGTACATGCAAAGTAGATGAGTGCTTGTACCACGTTTAATGTAGTTAATTAATAATGGCTAAAGGATAGGTATTTCTTCTTTAGACTGTTTCAGTTCTTCAGCAGAAGGATGACTTATTTTTTCACCTTCTTTATTTTCCTAGTGGAAAAATAATAAAAAATCCCAAGAAAAAGCAATTGCTATTGATTCTTAACAATGTAACAGTGGTGAAATGGAACCTTTGGTGGTGGGGACCACAATGGTTTAGAAATATAGCAGGGAAGGTAGGAGAAAGGCTAAGCCCCAGTGCTGCAGTATGCCCCACAGAATGCAGAGGTGAAAGGCAGGCTTCTGTAAAACATCTTCCTGTCCTGTATGTATATAAATAAATCCTGTCCTTATATGTATATAAGCGTAATAAGAGGAAGGTAGCAGTATGGGATGCGTGGGTCTTCTAGAATTCCATCACCATAAAGGTGATGGTCAAAGATGAGTGCTTCCTTATGGGGAATTTCTGATTTGGTCTTTTTAAACAAAATTCCTCTCTCCTTTCCTTCCCTCCTTTTCTTCCCTCCCTTTTTTCCCCCCTTCCTTCCCTCCCTTCCTTCTCTCCTTTCCCAGGCTGCTTGTGAGCATTGGTTCCTAATGAAGACTATTCCTAGAAACATGGGTGAAGGTATCAAAGATTAAGGAGCTTATAAGAAATGCATATATCCCTTGAATTAGAAATAAGTATAGTGGTAGTACATACATACTTGGCGTTGGAATCTTTTTGCCACAAGGTTACTGGAATTGCACATTGAGCTTGGTAGACAGATATGTTTGGTTTCAGCATTACAACTTAACACCTGGAAATCAATTGTTATACATAGCTTCTTTCAGAATGTTAAATGGAAAATATTTTCCTGCCATCTACAAAAGCCACACTTTCAATGATTGAGATTGGAAATGTTTACTAGAAATTAAATCAATGATGAAGTCTAGAAGAGACCTGATTGCAGGTTTGAAATCTGGGATAAATGCTTTGTTATTCTCCCGTTGCTAATGATTGCATTAGTAAAGAAAGAAATCGATAGTGTGACTGGACTGGGGAAGTGGAATAAAATGATTGAATGATTGACAAAAAGACTTCATAGCACAAGACCTGCAAAGACCCTTTCCCCAAGATGAGCAAATAAACCGTTTGTATGACAACTCTGCAAAGCTCCCCAGCCAGGGGCTTTCTGCAGAGCTGGTTCAGTTTATCCCTGGGAGGAATAGATGGTTCCCCTCCAGTGTCAGGCTTTAGGGAAAAAAAAAACCCCAAGCCCTCATGGATCGAGTCAATAGTACTAATCTGCATTTAGCTGTATGTTGAAGTGACAATTTTTGCATAGATTTAATGAGAGGAAGCCCTGGGCCAGAAACTTCAGCCTGGGATGCTTCTTGTGTTCTGCCCTAGCTTGTTTTCTGTCAGTCTGAGGCTGTTTTCATCCCTGTCACATGAGAGTGCTGTCCTGTAGCACATTAAGCAGCGGGACTAGCATCTATCATGTGGTGTTTATTCTGTCATCTCTCCCCAGGAAGAGAAGTGTGAGCAATGGAGTGTTTTATTTTAATAGCATTTTTGTTTGGTTGGTTTTTTGGGTTGGTTTTTTGTTGTTGTTGTTGTTGCAGAAGTCTTTTCTGAGGCAGCAGAAAGAGTTTCTTCTTGGTTTTTAATGTGTCTGTTGCAATGTACTGAAGTTAAAGCAGGGGGATTCAAGGTTTGTACCCTGTGTTTGAGGTAGGTGGGTGTGAATTTTCTCCTAAGCTTTGCTGTTGATTCCAGAGCCTTATGCTTGCCTTCAAGAACATCTGCCTTCTGCCTGGGTAAGCTTGAGCTCATCATGCAGAAAGAGCTCCCAAAGGATGGCCTGTGGGCACATGTAGGCTGCAGAGTAGCTCTGTGCTGCTCACAGAAAGACTTTTTAAGTAAGATACTGAGTCACGGAGGAACTTTGGTCAGCAGACACCAGCCCAGCATTTTGCCTTCATCTCAGACTTTAGGGCAGGCTTCTAAACACCCAGGGCCACAATCATGGACTGCTGTGACAGAAAGGGACAAAGTTGTCAAAAGATGACAAATTGTTAATATCTTGGTTCTGGTCATTTCATATTGGTGTCCAAAAAAAACCCCAGAGCTGGAGGAAAGCCTTTCCCACAGATGGCAGCATGAGAGCCCATGGTCACAAAAGTCCAGAGCTTCACAAATCACTTAAAGTATTGTGGGGTTAAAATGAAACAGCTGGAGGGGTGTCTGGGCAAGGAGAGAAAGGGAAAGAATGGGGGGGAAAGAACTAAACAAATGCCCTTTGGTTCTTCAGAAGGCTGCCAGTGTAGAAAGCCTTGGGAATATGCAATTTCAAAGTTTACACTCCATGTCTGGAAAAGGAATGTGTCTGGAATTTACAGTATTAACCATTAAAGTTAATTGCAGTTGGATATAAAGTTGAGAGGATGAACTCATGGCAGGGAGGAAGAACATTAAAGGTGAACTATTCATCAAAAATACAGTTAGTGTGATATTTGATAAGGAAATGATGAGACACCTTCTTCTGATTTCTAAAATCAACCCATAAAGGTAAAAACAAACTTCAACATGTGAGAATGAGATAAATAAGCCAGAAGTTTTCCTGTTCTTTGTAGCATGCCTTGAAGATGATGATCACAGTAATAACGCTAAGATTACTGCTGGGCACAGAGTGAACTCTGAGTCTTGCACAAAAACTCTAGACAACCCAAACGACTGGGTCAGTAGAAATTAAATCAGCACTGAGCCCCAGATAATATCTGATTGTGGGTTTATGTCTGGATGGATGGTTTCTTTCTTGTTTCCTCATTATGACTGATTGCAGTCAGTGCAGAAATCAATAGTCTGGGCATGGCTGGGAACTGAAGCAGTGTTCAAAAAGGCAGCATCACACAAGAGCTTTCTTGGAGGCTTTACAAATCCAGGTACCAATCCTCCCAGGTGCATGGTACCTTCGAGCAGGGACTGAGTAAAGAAGATGGAGAGCTCTTGGTCTCGCTTGGTCAGACAGGCAAAATATTTCTTTGTATAATCTCATGTCAGATAGTGTCTGCTTCGTCGTGGCACTGGCGTTCCTCCCTGGACCTCACACGTGGTGTGGGAAGTCCTCCTTGGAGGATCTGCATTGTGACAGCAATGCAAAGCTTGCCAAAAAGTTTGTTTTGGTGTTGTAGTAAACAGAAAGAGCCAATTATGGTTCCTACCCAGGGGGGCAAAAAAGCAGCTGAAAGCTTTGAATCTGATCTTCTGAGAGCAATAAACTGCAATCAAAGGATAAAATTTTGCTATGGTTCTCCAGTAAACTTGTAAAATACAAATTTAAATATAAATTTTAGGAAAAGGTTATTTCATTCACTACACACTCAGTTTTATTTTACTATTTCACTGGTCTTATCTCTACTTGGATTTTTATGTGGTACTTGTGAACTGCAGCAAAAATGTTAAATTCCTGTAAAATTAATAAGTAAAATCCACTCTGGATCAGGTGGCTTACCATATATTAGCTGATCACTAGCATACACTTTAATAGATTTTTAAGCCAGGCTTTTGGTTCATAATTCATAGATCTGCGTACCCCTGAGTTTTGTAGGCAGGGTTCACACAGAAGCTACGCTGGGTTATGGAGCTGGATTTCTACAGAATCCCACATAATACTTGTGTATTGCATTGAAACTCCTGGGCGTACCACCGGGAGTCCCACTGATCCAAAAGCTTGTAGAAAATTGAATAGGAACATGAGAAACTGATTTTCAGAAAACAACTGGGTGCTTTTTTAATAGGTAAGTTATAAAAAACGGAGGAAATACTTTAAATGTTCTTTTATGGGGAGGATAAACCCACCCTGGTAGCATGTGGACTGTACCGCTGAGAGATCCAGCGCTCCCAAGGCGCTGTGCATCATCCACAGCCATGTCCTGGGGTCATCCCTGCCCTCTGCAGATGGTGGGGAGGGGATTATGGGGTGTGACCTGCCCAGTTTTGTCTTCTGAGACACTGGGAAGGTTTGGCTCTGTATTTTCCTTCCAACTTCACTACGTTTTAATATTCAAGAACTTTTAGGGTGTGCTCTGTGTGCGCCTTAGGCCTAGGATAAGCAGAAGCTTAATTTGTTCCAAATGATTTTCCACTCTTTTTCCTATTGTTTATTATTTATTCTGCTTTAATTTATTCACAAGATTAAGTGGGTAAACAACATCACAACTACTTATTGCTACACAGTCCAGTAAGCATAATGATGCCAGTTTTAAATGCTGAACCGTGCTGATTAGAGCTGTTATGCTAATATTCATTTGTTTGCTTTACCTTTACCACTTTGCTCACATACTTCACAAATTAGGGTATTATCCTTTTTTTTTTTTCCTTACTGTTTTTATCATCAAATGAAGGTAATTTACCATTTTTCCATTTGAATTGTAAAGCTAATTGAACTTAATGGCTTTAGAAAAATCAATAATTCCCTACTGTTATTGATATAATGAAGCACATGTAAGAGATTATCCAATAAAGACACAAACCACTTAAAAGAAGAATTCAACTCCAGGTTGAACTATTTAATTTATCTACAAGGACAATTAAGGGGAGATCCTTGTATATAGGGAAACAACAATTTTAGTACACTAAAGTTAGGACACAAACCCTGCAAGTTCCAGAGGAGAGCATCACTCTGTCATAAAGCCAGCCAGTTAGACTTAGGAAATGCCTTTAGGGTTTACTCCTGCCTTCATTGGGACACTATATCTCCCATGATTTGCAAGCTGTGTCCCCTCACATGCCCTAATTGAAGTGAATATCCTTCTTGTAGGGCAGTCGTGAACCTTGGAGGGGTTTGTGCTTCTCCCATGCTGCTGAGGTGTGCAAAGGGATGTACATCTTCTATGTGCTGTCTGTAAGAGATACTGCAGTATTTTCTGTGGTGTGGATTGAACTGGTGGGGTGGGAAAGACTGATATCAGCAACCTGCCTTCCAGGTGTCCACCCACTGCTTCCCGGTGCCATTGCAAGAGAAGCAGCCCACGTTCTGCAAAGGGGAAGGAGTCCAAGCAATTAATAAGGATCACAGTGTCCTAACAAGCCAGCTTTAACATCTTTATGATTTACCACACTCTACTTTTCATGGCTGGTTTTAGAAAGTAAGAAAAGTCCCATGGTGAGATGGTTGGGGTCAGAGGCCTTCCCATGAGAAGCCTCCTCAGCTGCACTGCTCTGCCATGAGAAGGGACAAGTGGGAGGTGGTTGGCTCAAGGGCAAACGCTGAGGTTTATTCCCCAGTTGAAAAATACAGTTTTATTTGGAAACTACCATTAGCTTGCACCCTGGTTCTGGCAGAGGTTTGATGGCTCCTAAGAGGGTATATGAGAGACTCCAAACAAAACCCTTCTAAACCTTTAAATCTGGATCAAAACCATTAAATCCCTAAATGACATAGGAGACACTAAGGCCCTTAATTTAGGGATCAGTGTAGTATAATGGGAAAGGCAAATATGAAATTAATGGCATTTAAATTAGTTTAATTAGAAAACAATTTTGCCACAGTCTTTTACTGAATTTAGGATACCTGGAGATCAATAGCAATTCCCTTTAAGACACTTGTGACATTTACTGTGGGGGGGTTTGGTGGGTTGTTTGAGGTTGGGTTTGTGTTTTTTTTTTTGGAAAGGAGTTGCTATTTGTGAAAATGTTCTTTGTGAAATATTAGTGGAATTAAATGCATTTTTAATTGCGCTCTAAAGCTGTATTGGTTTGGCACTCGAAACTTAACTGCATTAATTCGTATGATGAATGGATGTTGAGAATATAGAACAGACACAATTTCTGCTGGATTTGCAAAATGGGAAAGGTATAGACTGGAGCTGGTTCAACTTGTATGTTGGGGGATGAAGAAGAGAGGACACGTAATGGGCTGCTTAGCTCAAAAAATAAGGGTGAAACACAAAAGGGCTAAATACTGAAACCTAGATTTTTTTTTTAAGTTATCCTCACCCAAAAATTTTGGTAGGTGCCGTGGTGGTGCTTCCTGAGCCCCCCAGCAAGTTCACACTACCTCCACTTCATTCTGTGTGCCAGGACTGGAGTCCCCCATCAGTGTGATGAGAGAAGGTACATACCAATATATGTAAGGCTGGACTGTACCAGAAAATAATCTCCGTGAAGTAATCCAATTAGACCCCCCCAGAGGCACTAAGGGAGGATGGCTGAGTAGAAACACTTTAATTTAGGAGGCACCAGCTTTTGTTGGAAATACCTGAAGGATTCCAAGGAGAATGAATACCTTTATGGAAATTGCCAGTCCACAAAGCTGCATTTACAGAAGAAAATGTTTAAATGAGCTGTTGACAGTCGGCAATCATTGCCTGAGTGCTCTGTGCATCCACCGTTTGATGTTTGATATTTTTACCTCCATGGTGTAAAGAGGAGGACAACACATCCTGCCATGCACAGTGCCTGGACGAGAAAAATGACAGAGAAGGGTGGGAGCACACCATTCCTTTTTAAGGCTGTAAAAATCGTGGCTATTACCTTCCCAGCATCCTCTCAGCTAATGGCCTGAAACAGGACCAATATTTGATTTCTACTTGCTGTGTTTATTTTATAAATAGATACTTCATGGGTTTCATTCTTTACTGAGATTGAATTAGTGCGTTAAATAGACAGAAATATTTCTTACCATGGCATACTGATCTCTTAGCATCTTGCACTGACCTGATAACAGCCTAGCAGGAGCATAAACTTAATTATTTTTTTTAAGCTAGAGACTGACAATAGAGGACACTGAGTATTTCTGAAACAGAGATCTTCTTTTCTGTCATTAAAAAGCTGGGGAAATCTAAAAGGAGTGTGAGAATTCAAGGGATCTATCGCTGCGATTATTAAAGGGTTTTCAGAGAGTGGCTTATCACCTCCCTGGCTTATTTACCTGATAAACCCAAGCCTTATGCTTCAAAAGGCCCAGCTCCTCAACCCTAGCACGGTAGCCACCTCTTAGTGAGGATGAATAAAGTATGACAGCGTCAGCAAGCAGGATCTCACCGAGGCCTTTTGTTGCAATTTGCACATCAAAAAATACCTCCCCCCCCAAAGTCTCCGTTTCATTGTAAGAGGAAACTGCATAAAATGAGCTTGAAAGGGTGTCTGGGGGGGGCTTTACCTCCCTCATTCTGCTCTTTGAACTTGACTTCTTTGTGAGTGAGGGTGATGAAGAAGCTGAAGGGTGAGGGTCTGCAGTTTTGGGGGGAGGGAGGTGTTGGAGAGACATCACATCCCTGGGAGCTGCTGAGCCTGAGCATGATCTCTGCCAGCCACCCGTCCATGACATTATGATCTAATTTCAGATGGTCTTTACCAACCTCAGTGTGAAAGGCCGGGATGCCCTTTGTATCAACATTCACTGACCAGTGGGGCACTGGAAAGCTGCATCTGTCCCTGGGGAGGCTTTGTGAAGGGTTCCTGTTTCTCCTGCATCCTTCATCACCACTCCCTGGCCGCGAAGCCGGCTTGCCCTGCCTGTCATCGCAGTCCCCCTGCTTCGATGTGCATATTAATCTTGATTCTAAAACATCCTACAGACGTCGCATGCAAATGCACCGAGTGATTCAAATTGGTTTTCTCTGTTTGTAAATGTAGTGTTCTGTGACTGCTCAGGGGCACTTGGAACATATGCTCCTTGATATCTGACATTTTTCAAAATTTCAAGCAAGGAGAATATTTGCAGCGTAGGCATGTGCGGGGCTGTTGTGCTGCCCTGCCTCTCCTCCCACCCCAGGGTGTGCACCCCGTGCCTGCTTTGCACGAGAAGGGGTTCACATCTTGAAATGAAAGGTTTATCTTGGATGTATGTTTATGGGGGGATGATGGACATGGAGCAGAATGCAGACTCTCTGAATTAAGCAGCAGCGCCCTATCCCGTTCCCAGAATTTCAGTTATGGCAAAGGGTTATTCAGGATGTGTGTGTGCCAATGGCATTATAGCTTCCTGCTCTAAACTGGCTCTGCTAGAGACCTGCTTCCCGCTGGCCAGTGATGCGGGTGGGAGAGCGCTGCTGCTGCTCTGGGTAAGGGGGCCAGGAGGAGCACGGGAGAGCCTTTTGCTGCCCTTCTCCATCACAAACTCTATGTATTCATGGCTTACACTTGTTCCTTGCGTGATGAGACTTCTCAGTACCTCCTCTGCCTTGGGGCAGCGTGACCTAGAAGTGGCCCATGCAGTCATTTAATGGCTCAAGTTGCTGCTCTGTAAGTGTGGATGGGTGGAAATAGGTGAAACTCTTGTTGCTCTCACCCTGTCAACCTACTGGTCTGTGAGAGGTTCCTGCTCCCTGGAGTACCAGTGAGGCTGACGCCAAACACAGTAGTGGGTTTTCACATTGGCCCTTGTCCCAGCTGCAAACTGGGGGAGATGAGGAGCAGGCTGATGTACTGTGCGGCAACCTCGATGCAGGATGATGCCCTGTGGAAGCACGACACAGTCATATGGGCCAAACCCACCTGGGTTTGCAAGCCAACACTGCTTGGCTTCTCTGGATGAGGAAACTGAGGTTACCAGAGGGATGCTGCATCACCCCTTGCATTCCTAGGCACAGTCTGCATCTTGAGTGTGAGGTTTGAATGTGGCAGCCCAGATTATGTGCCCAAAAATTGCCATGAGGTCATGGTGCTGCCAGGACAGAGCTACTTTCCCCACACCTCAGAAACACACAGCCTTGTTCCTCGAGTGCCTGGCTGCACCGCAGGACTTTACACACAAATTTTACCATTAATGTGTGTGTGGGGGGAAGAAGTACTCTAACAGTTAGTTTGCTGCGATAATTAAAATTCATGTTATCTTTCTTTAAGCTCAGAAGACTCGCTGTCAGCACCTCCAGAGGTCCTAGTTTAGCTTCTTCTGGTTCATTTAATGATATAACAGTAAGAAGTCGAGATATTCCTTTTAATGTTGATGTGCAAGGTTTAGAATTAAATGTCTCTGCTGGTTGCTGGGTACTTTCTGCTACTTCCAACCCCATGAACTCTTTAAACATATGCTAATGAGCCCGACTTGCTCCCATTCCTTCTGTATAATCCATGAAGAAAGAAAAGTCAATCTTAGTCTTACTGCCTAATGGCCTCTATATGTTGTAGTTAGCACAAAAACACTGTGAAGTGATGGAGATCAAGAGTTAAATGCATGAATTAAGCAGAGTCCCTCTGACCACACTCCATTAGAAGAGAAACTGTCTCTAGGGAGACAAAACAAGATTTCGCTTTATATATACATTATGAGAGTCGCCCACTGGTCCCCCAGGCATTTTGAGACATTACTGGCACCCTAGTGATGTGAAGAGAATATAATTTATCAATATCACTACAACTTCCTACCTGAGATGTTGCTGGAATACAGATGTGCTGCAGCATAATAAGGTTCGAAGGAGTATGTACGTTAAACAGAGCATTGCTTTCTATCGTGCACCTGACATCTCAGCACCAATACAAGTCTTAAAGGTTTGTTAATTGGAATTGAAGTTATTTTAGCAGTCTATACTGCTTTTTATTTTGCTTTTGGACACCTGCACAGAATTTTCTGCCTTGGCCAGCAGCTGTTTGTGTGATTTGCTCAGAAAATAGAGGGGGAAAAGTTATCGAGCAAAGCCTCTGTGATGGATTAATGCAACAGAATTACAGTGGTAAGCCTGGTGCCGTGGCAGCAGACTGGTGAGGTTCAGCCACAGGACAGGAAACTCTTCCCACAGTTCTTTCAAGAAAAATCTTTTCATCTGTAGCAGCTGAGGAAAGAGCAGTCACCGTAAGAGACTGCCTCTGCTCCAGCTCTGTGGTGCTATTCTTAGCGTCGTTATGATTGATTACGGCGTCTTATACGGTCATTGGGTAAAAATAAGAGACTAACAGACCTCGTCCCCTGCTTCATGTTCCTGCAACTCCATTCAAAATGCTGCTGCTGGTGCAGTCAGCTTCTCACCTGGAGCGTTTGATGAGGATGTGGGCCAGTCTTCTCTGCCCCGTTGGACACAACAATCTGATCTCAACTTTTAAAGCCAATGATAGTGCATTCCTCTGCATTTATCTTACTTGATCTTCCTCCACTTTTTCCCATCTCTCTGCCTGCCACATCCCCAAGAGCTGTGCTTTACATCTATCTCCTGATCTCTGCCCCTCTTTGGGAATGTAAGAAGTATCTTTTACTGTATGTTTTATATGTTGTGTGGGTTAGCACCTTATCTTCACTGGGGTCTCGGCGCGCCGCTCTAGCACAAACAGTAGCACTTCCAGCAGCAGTGGTTACCACTGCCCTAAATTTTCTGGGATCCTGAAGTGGTTGGTCTCAGCATTTTCGCTCTGTTGATTTTAGTGTGGGCAAAGAGGTACCAGATGACCCTCTGGAACAGAGAGAAACCTGCCATTTGCATGCATTTGTGCATTATAGAATGGGGCTCTAAAAATCTTACAATAAGGATCTTGCCTAAGGAATTGATGCGATCGTCATACTCAGAGTTGTGGTCAATGGCTCCATGTCCAAGTGGAGACCAGTGATGAGTGGTGTTCCTCAGGGACCTATGTTCAACATCTTTGTTGGTTACATGGACAGTGGGATCAAGTGCATCCTCAGCAAGTTTGCCAACGACACCAAGCTGTGTGGTGCAGTTGACATGCTGGAGGAAAGGGATGTCATCCAGGGGCACATGGGCAAGCTTCGGAGGTGGGCCTGTGTGAACCACATGAAGTTCAACAAGGCCAAGTGCAAGGTCCTATATGTGGGTTGGCGCAGTGGCAGCACAACTGTGGGCTGGGCAGAGAATGGATGGAGAGTAGCCGTGAGGAGAAAGACTTGAGGGTGTTGATGGACAAGAAGCTCAACATGAGCCAGCAATGTGAGCTTACAGCCCAGAAAGCCAACTATGTTCTGGGCAGCATCAAAAGCAGTGTGACCAGCAGGTTGACAGAGGGGATTCTGTAGAAGTTAGGTGTGGATGTTTATGGTGGAGTATGCTAAATTGATTTTGAGAAGTATATGCTGTGATAGCTTACAAAACAGACTTAAAAAAAAATCTTTCTTCAAGTGCTATTTTTATCAGCCACAGCATCTAAAAGGGAATAAAAGGACAAAAAGAGCTAAACTCTGTGTGCTTGCTTTCTTCTGCCCAGATGCACTGTGTGGGCATGAGTCCATCTGATTTTAACTTGAACATTGTCAAGTTGTAATCTACAGTAGAATGGCACGTCGAGCCTCAAGCGCAGCACAAGACTGTGCAGTGTTTACAGCTCTTTCTGGTCCTCTCTGGGTGCCAGTAACCACCTTTTAGAGGAAACAGCTAGAAGAGCACCCCAGTAATCCTTTCAGAGCTTGCAGGATCCCTACTGAAGTACTCCTTTTGCTGCTTCTCTTCTGAAGTCAGTTCCATACAGTGGGGTCGGTGGGATCAGATGCAATATTGCTGAGGCTTTGTAGAGGGCCTGCCGTGATACATGTATAAAGCCATCGCCCCAGGAGGTAAGTTTCCAGATCCCCCTTGCCTTGAACCCGAAGACAGTCACATTGGAAGGGGTTTTTTTGTGGTACTTCACTTCTGGTGCTCATTCAGCTCTATCACCATGAATGGATTTGTTCTATAAAGACACAGGCTGTGGTTTCATTTTGTAATATATCCACGTTTCTGGGTTACGCTCTGATGTTTATCCTTCGTGTTCTGCTCTACCCCATCGTGTTTTGGTTTGATGCAAGCTTCTTAATGGAAAAGCAATTGCTTAGGGAAATACGATGCCTATCGACTGTCTGATCATGGCTATCAGTTCATGGAATTAAACTGAGACTGTGTCTGTATAAAGGCTCCATGAAGAAAATTTGTTTCATAAAATTCATCTTGCATACGATGACTCTCTTTGTCCGTGACGTTCAGAAGCTCACTGGTCTTTTCCCATAATCTACTGAATAATAACAGTTAGCACTTGCATCTGCAAATCAATATGTTGGCTTTAGCTCCTGACCACAGCTAAAGTTGTGTTATTGTATTAAACAGTAACCATTACCTTTCATGCCTCTAACTGATCGTTGCATTCTGTATTTCCGTCAAATCTGACAACAGGCATCTCCTGAAGCTCTAACAAAAGGCAGAAATTCCCCTGGTGCTTCTGGCAATTACACATTAGTCTATGTGGAGACAGAAGATACCTTGCTGATTCCTGTTTGCTGATTCCATTATGTATGCTCCAGTACATAATGGCTTGTTAATCCTTTAAAACAGCAGAGCTGGAAATATTCTTTTAAAATTATACTATTTTGGTTCTATTTAAAAAAAAAAGCTGAGAAAACTGAATTCCATAGAGTCTCATATAACCACCGGGGTTTTTAAGATGATCTCTATCAGGAAACTTGTCATTATGGACTGTGTGCTATGTGGTGAACTGTTTCCTTTTGAAGATACTCATTTTCCTTCCATCGGTTTGATGTGATATGCTTGCCGTCTAGCCGGGCAAGAGTAATAGCGGTGATGAAGACAGCTTGGTGTTTTATTGTGCTCTAAAATAATTCCATTAAGATCTAGTCTCTTTCCTGAGATGAATTCCTGTTTTCTCTCTGCTGCATTTGCCATCACTCAGCTGCAAAGCTTCACCCACAGCCCTGGCCTGACGGAGAGTCATGGGCTATTTTGGACCTGGGAAAGTCAGGTTTTATGCTCTTAATAAGTTGCACCTCAGCCTTGCTTGCAAAAAATGAAATGCTCTATAATACTGTGCTCTGTGAAATGGGATTAGGACCTGGAAAACAGAATGAGATAAAAAGTTTGGCCTCATCTTGCTTTGTACTTTGGTGCAAACCTCACCCTGCTAAGCTTAGCCCTGTGCTCTCAGCTCTGTACAGCTCCTGTGCCCGTGCTTCTGAGTTAGCTTAGCAAGCAGAAAGCATTCCTTAGGGATGAATGGCCATAACAGTCACTGAGATGCCCTGCATTGCTTTCCCTATAACCTGTTTTGCGTTTCCTACATACTTGCTGGCTCACATGAGGATTGTGATGATGCCATCCCACAAAAGGTCACAGCTTGCTGCGATGGCTGGGAGTTTGGAGGGGTGGAGCAGCAGGAAGTCCCACTCCGCTCCTGAGCCCACCACAGCGGGTATTGCCCATGCAAGCTGTAATAGATAGTCCTTTCCCCGCAGATCTCGCAATCTAACAGACAAGACGGAGACCGTAAGAGTAATATTATCCCTTTTCCACAGATGGAGAAAAGAGGAGCAAAGAGATTAAGCCTGAGGTCGCAGAGGAAGTCTGTGGCAGGACCAGGAATTGAATTCAGCTCTCCTGGGTCTTTGTCCAGTGCCTTAATCACAAAACCCACCCTCGCCTCTGTGCTTTTCTATTATTTAATCAGCTGAAGACAAAAAATGCAAATTGATTTAATTAAAGGAGAGAGGAAATTTCTAATTTCAGCCTGGATTCGTTCTATGGTTATGGAAATTTTGAAGAATGGGGAATAAACATCTGTAATTTCTTTTCTGGGCAGATGTGTTTTCATTTACACAGCTGTGCAAAAATTATATTTATATACTTTGTGACGTATAATTTTAGCCAAGAAACAGATCTGATGTTGCACTACCAAGAGGTGTCATTTTCTGGCTTGTAGAATAATCTTCTTCCTGGCAAGAAGTCGGTCGTGTTTCTTCCCACAGAACATGGTTTCTTCCTTTAAAGTGTCTCTCAAAATTATTTTATACTCGATGAAGCAAATCCTCCAAAGGCTTCATTATTCTGATGGTAGCATCATCTGATTGAATATTTCAATCATAATGTCCTTTGGAGAATTTTAGCAGTTTCCACTTGGGATTTTGGAGGCTTGGATTATGTGTGTGTCCCAAGGTTCTGAGAAACTGGTGTAGGAAATTCAGATCATTCTGGATGCACAGAGTTCATTGGGGAGGTAGATGTAAATGTTTACTCCAGATTAGAATACACTAGATTGCCTCTTTTCAACAAGAAAAACACAAATGCAGCTTCCTTGGGCCCTGCTTGGCAAAGCATTTAAGCAGGTGCTTATTTTTAAGCATATGAGTATTCTCTGGGTGTGTTGTTAGTAAATAGCAGAGTTTAATGCAATAAAGAAAGAGTCACTTGTCAGATCTGACTGCTGGGGACATCAGCATGAAAGTGCGTGCTTCCTGATGCAAATATCCCATGTTTCCCTGGCAGTGCGTGCTGCCAGAGATTCTTTGTGAGAGTGCTCGCCGCCAAACTCCTCCTCTTACTCTGGTGCTGTTCCCCATTGTATCACCACGTTATTCAGGAGCTATGGGCCCCAATGCTGTAGGTGCTTGGGGACATGCTTTACTTCTATGCCCTGCAGCAGCCTTGTCAGACCAAGTGGAGTACTGTGTCCAGTTCTGGGCTGCCCGGTTCGAAAAAGATGGATCTCCTGGAAAGAGTCGAGCGGAGGCTTACAAAGATGATTAAGGGCCTGGAGCATCTCCCCTGTGAGGAAAGGCTGAGTGAGCTGGGACTGTTCAGCCTAAAGAAAAGAAGGCTAAGAGGGGATCTTATTAATGTTTATAAATATCTGAAGTGTGGGACACAGGGAGAAATGGCCACCCTCTTCTCAGTGTCTGTGGGGACAGAACAAGGGGCAATGGTGTCAAGTTGGAGCATAGGAAGTTCTACACCAATATGCAGAAGAACTTCTTCCTGGTGACAGGCTGCCCAGGGGGTTGTGGAGTCTCCTCTGGAAATATTCAAGACCCATCTGGATGCCGACCTGTGCGACCTGTCCTAGGCGAACCTGCTTTGGCAGGGGGGTTGGACCCAATGATCTCTTGAGGTCCCTTCCAACCCCTGCAATTCTGTGATTCTGTGCTTTATGGTCAGTGTCAGTGCAAGTGTTGGTGAGATAAGGGTCTCTCTGAAGGTCAGAAGGGGAGGAAAGAAGCTTTTGTGCCTTCCTTCCCTGGAGATTTCTTCCTCATTCACTGAAAAAATTATCTTTAGATAATTCTGAAAAAAATTTCTGTGTTTGTTTTGATAAGCAAGTTCCTACAAGGATATCAATTTTAGAGCTTTCTAGAGAGCTGCGACAGCCCTTGGTACCCTGTCGCCTCCTTTCCCCCCCTCACATCCCCTGGAGAACATATGAAAGATTTTTGGCATCCACTGTTGAAGAAGGAACTCCTCAGGCTCACGTTGCCGCCTCTGAATTGCCACGTAGCTGAGGACTACTTGTTAAGGTTGTTCTGCTTATTTCAGGCTCACATTAGGTTTTATGAACTTTAATGAACAGTAAGTAATAAATTCACTGAAGAAATTGGGTTAGCCTGTGATTAACATTCAGAGTGATGCAGATGAGTGTACCAATGATGGGAACATGTGCTCACATCATGATGAAATGCAGATGAGAGGCCCTGGAGCAAGCCCAAGGATGTGGGCCAGCGCAGTTTCATCTCTGTCAGCTTTAATCTGATCTAAAGTGCGAGTGCTACCGGCCTGCAGAAGGAATCTCAAACCCTGGGAAGACCTAAATACAACTTTTGTTTTCTATTAGGGGCTATTAAAACATTTTCTTTACAATCAAAGCCCCGCAACATGAAAGCGCAAGACGATGTATCTAAAAAACAATATTTCTAGCAGTAGGGAGGAGAGGGGAAAATGGTTGGAAGATGCCTCTTGATTTGGTTTAGCTTTTATAACACGCTGCTTTACTGAGCAGTCATTTTAGTCAATTGAAACCCAGCTGAGCCTCATCGTCTTATGACAGCGCCGTTGTACCGAACAGAGAAAAAACCCCACCATCACACACCACCCCCCCCTTTTAAATGAAGTGCAAAGTAATGCTAGAAAGGGAAAGAATAAATCAATTTTAAGTGGTAATCTATGAAGTTGGACAGAAAATGATGAGAAATGAAGCAACTGGTCATAGGAAATTGACCTTGAAAATGGTGTTTATCTTGTGGACGCAGTGGCAGGGCCCCGCTGCTGCTGCAGGCCGGCGGCTGATGGGGGGATTTAAATCACAGTCTCTTTCCTTTGAATCTCAGTTGGGTTTTGGGGGAGTTTCTTTTAAGACTGCGTACTCCGACGGTTATGCCAGTGGTGCTGCTCAACAGCATCTGGCAGGCAGGATTTATTTTGTGGCAGTCTCATCTTTTTCTCTGTTGCTTGAAAGGCTGCGTATGTTTGGGAGCGGTAGTTGCCCAGGGTTGGAAGAATAGCTGTGATTGTGTAATAGATACATATACTAGAAAAAGAGATGGTATTTTTACCTGACTTGAATTTCCATACAAATAAACACATTAAAGTGAGTAAAAGTACGAATGAGTAATACACGTCACCTCTGCTATTTTAAACTGTAACACCTACTTACACCAGAAGGATGGCTATTGCAGTATTATATACATCTTTATTTACAGCAAAGGTACAGAAGGGTGTGGGAGGGGGAATATATTGAGTTTTCCCTGAAACTCCTCTAGCAGAAAACAATTGGCAGTGTATTTCTGTGGTTTGTGTTATCTCAACTCTGTGGTTGGTCGGGAGTGCTTCAGATTAACTAAATGCTTTTTGGTTCAGTTGATGACGATCTTGTTCTACATCTTTTAGCATCAGCTGTGTCCATAATTGAGCCATAGGCAACTCACCGTGGTGGGTCATCTGATCTCAGGCACCTACTTGCTGGGTGTCTCCGTTAGTCCCAACTAAATTAGCCATCTGACCCACCGTGGAGCCTTTATGGTTTTGATGGTCAGAAAAATAACCTGATACTAACACATTAACTTTCCTGAAACATTAGAAATCATTGTGCCAGTTTGAATCTGAACCATACCAGTGCACTATCTGGTTTGCTCGGGTGGTTAATGTGATCACCGAGCTCCTTGCCGACAGATATTCTCTTTCAGCTGAAGTCAGATAGCAAACACAGAGGGTCACTGGGGCTGCCAGGTGTAACTGAGACCACGTCAAAGCCCTTAAGTGCCCTGTACAGTGTCTGGTGACTTGTTTAGACTTTGACTTATGCCTGAGCTTCGAAGCAGCCTGAGGAATTGCTCTTGTTGGCTGTTAAAAGATGTGTTCCAGGCAAGGTCTGCAGGTAGCACTTGCTTCTGCCTGCACAGCCAGCATTCACCCTAGCTCAGTGTGCATAAGGGTTTATTTTCCCAGATGGGACCGTGTGGGGTTTGGAAATACCCCAACTTGGAGTTGAAGGTGTTGCCCTTGGCTGGAAGCATTTCCTGATCCATTCGCTACTTCATGTGTGTGCTGGGATAGGATCTGAGCAAAGGGAAGCAAAGGGAGAAAGGTGGGAAGTGGGGAAACAGCGATGCTCATTGGCAGAGCTCTGGGAGTAGAGAGGGGAGCTCTGCTTGCAGCAGCCTCCATGGAAAACTCGTATTGATCAAGTGCTGGTGACATTTGGCTGGGTTGTGTTATTGCTGTGCTTGTGCTCTGATGGAGAAGTAGCAAATAATAAATCTAAGAGATGTTTGCAGACTGTACAAAAATTAGGGATTTTGAAGCAAGGCTTCTCCAGATATTTAAAATTCAGTGAGCCTTTTTTGTCCCGGGTCTTGAGATGTTAATGACTTTGACTAATTGTCAACACCACCAATTACTATGACTGATACCTTATCATTTCCCACAACGAGCGATGCTAATTAAAATTGATTGTGCTGCTGTTCTGGCACAGCAGCAAGTTTCCTTTTCATTTTTTGTTTAAACATGAGCTTATTGTGCCGATTTGGTGAATTAAATAAGGAAAGCTCATTATTCTGATGTTTACTTTTGAGCAGGGGTTTTAAGCCGCATTGGAAGCCTGTTACAAGTGTCAAAGAAATAGAAGAGCTTGAATGAATTGTATTTTTGGAGTACCAAAACATACACCTAATAATAATATTTAGCACTTTTATACCACAGTGCTTTTTACATGATCACATTTCTGTACAAGCGTAACTACTCCCATTATCTCCGTAAGGTGGGTAAACACTATTACTTCTGTTTCACAGATCTTGAAGCTGAGACATGGGAGCTTTGATTCTCTAATAGCAGTGCACTTCAAGCTATTCATTTCAATTAAATTACAGATCTCTGTCTTGCAGCAGTGTGAGCTGGCAAAGTTATGATTTGCAAGACTGGCTTGCTTGAATTTTATACAAACGTGGCCTTTTATTTCTCACTTGTTCTTTCGAATGGGTGAATATTTATTTCTCCCAAAGGTTGGATTCAGGTTTCCTTGCTGCTGGCTTCCCTGTGTCGGTTCCTGCCAGGCAAGGTTGATTTTGCACACGCAGGGCAGGAGGGCTGGAGTTGTGCAGCCTTGTGTCCTGCTCTTTGGTGGCCTTGGCTTTGTTGGCTGAATCTCCTTGTGCCAGGAAGGGCTGTTCTGTATCAGGGAGAAGCTGCGTGCGGGGAGGAGGGAGAACTGGGTTATAGCGTGGGACGGTGCCCCAAAACTCACATGTTGTGTGTCTCCTGTGCGGGGCTGCAGTTGTCTGAGTTCAGCAGTAAGGTTTCTATGTGAACTTCTCCATGGAGAATAGTTATGAGATAGACTATCAATGGACCATGTACCTGGTTTTTGAACTGTTCTGCCTGTATCCTCTTCTTCAGAGGCTGATTGTAGTTTATAGCAAGAGTCTGTGACCTTATCCTGTTGAAGATTGATTTAATCTGAACAATTAATTCCTTCCATGATCAATAGATATGTAATGAGTTAATGTGTAATAGATACAAATGCATGGAATTGTCTGAAATAATCTTCACTTCCTCCTACTTGGCCCATAAAATGAAGCAACTACTTCATGGTAGTTGTTTAAAAAGTCTTTTAAAGAATCCTACATGTTATGGTTTTTCATAAATAGGATCTCTCTTAGGCTTTGACAAAAAGGGAACCCATGTTTGCCTGCGTGGTGTCTCACATGAGCAGTTAAAGAGGAGTACGTCAATCAAAAAATGTTTTAGGTTTAATGGGAAAAAACCTTAGAAGTGTCTGGCACTTGAAAGCAAGATAAAAATATTTATATGTAAATACCAATAGCAAAAATCATCTCTGAGAAGTAAATATTTCAGTCCTGAGCACTGCTTCATGATTATTTACAGCTACATGAGCATCGATCCCTTCTGATTCCAATATGAGCTGGGAGCAGCTTTATAAACATGGAGCTCCTTAAGCCGTGGTGCCACGAGTGACTCCAGTGCAAATCCTTGCTGCAAAGAGGGGAGATCCTGCCTTTCCCACCCCTCTTGGTTCGGCTCCCCTGCTCCCTCAGTAGCATTCACAGGAACCTGGATCAAGTTGAAAATCTGGCTGAAAAGTCATGTTTTCAGCGGTACCCAGGTGCTTGATGTGGGTTTTCTGCACGGTTCTGTGAAAGCCAAAGTAGCACCAGGCAGTGGGGCTTTGGGAGCAAGCCTACATCCACTGCAGCAGCACGCTTTGATGCATAATTGAGCTGACCCCCACAAGCAAGGCCTCCTGCTGTCTCTGTAATGGTGCTCTCCTGAGGTTTCACCTAGGTTAATTTGTTTATGTTGGGAAAGTGCTGGGGAAGGGGGCTGGAGAAGTGCAAAGTGTTCTGCCTGGACAATAGCACTCCTGGTATTTTTCTCAGTAAAAATGCTGAAAAGAGCAGTGGTACCATGACACGCTCTGATGGCACCATTATCAGAAGGAAATGTGTTGCCATTAGCAGGTGAAGCTGTGAAATAGCATGCCAAGTGTGTCTTCTTGAAGCACATCAGACCTAACTCTCCCTTGCCTGGATTGATGTCTCTCCCTGGACCGCGCTGAAGTTGCTCACGCTGTAGGAAATCAGAGAGGAACTGTGGCTGACTGACTCCCTCAGTGTAACAAGCTGTACGTGGGGGCACAAGTTTGTACTTTCTCCTCCATTTCCAAATGTCCCCTGGAGTTTTGTTGTGAAAAGTCAGTGATGAAAATTGAGACTGTAAGGGGGGAGAATATGTCATTTGGGTTGTGATTTGCTGTTAATTAAACGTTAGTGTGACACATCCTTTATGTCAGGGGATTCCTGATTCTCATCTCAGTGGCCTGGTAGAACAGAGGAGCATCTCCATCGAGATCAATGCTCATTATTATTTTCCTCATTATCATCATGATCCTCATCAGTATTTGTTCTACAACACTGGCTGTGGAACAGAAGTGTAGGCAGAGATGACCCTCGCCTGTTCCCCTTCAAAACCTTTCATTTTTAGCAGATAAGAGACACAAAGGCTGGGGAGGGGAAAATGACAGTGAACTCATGGCAGAGAATTAGATCCAGCTACTCGGAAGTCAAAATCAGCCTTTCTTTCTACTGCAAATTGCATGATGAGATAATCAGTTTTCATTATTTTCATCAGAGTGTGAGCACTCACACACAGGTTGAAACCCAGAGCGCACAAGGTGATGATGGATGTTATCAGACAGTTTTTAGCTGCATGAAGCTCACACATCTGTGCAAGAGAGGGACTCAAGGGTAGGTGGGAATGGAATCTACCCAAATAATAGGCGAGGCAGAGGGAGAAGGTGGTCAAATTTAGTAGATGTCCCCTAAAGAAGGAAGATCTTGCATGGAAGGTAAAGGCCACATCCTTGACCTGTTAATGTTTGGTACCCTCAATGGGATTTTGAGAACTGTTGTTTCCCTCAGTTGCAATTGTGGGGAAAATGCTCATTTCACCATCTCAGGGCTGAACTATGGCTTTAGGATGGCACCACAGGAGGCAGAGAGCCCACTGTGATTTCCTTGCCTAGCAGTAGCTCCTCGAGGCTCAGGTGAGCTGACGTCAGGATGAGGAAGCTGAGCCTCGGAGGAGGAACAACAGAAGCAAGGTTCAAATCCTGCTCAACACCCCTTGAAATAACCTCCTCAGACCATGTTATGCTCACCATGGGGATGCTACTGGCATGAAACACCACAAAAGAGCAGGCACCACCAGAAGCATCAGCAAAACAAATTCAGAAAGATTGTCCAGATGTGGAATGACATTTGGGGGCAAGTCCAGGGGCAGATGGCTGGAATGACATCCCATTCGTGTCTGAATGATAAGGATTGTAAGGCTGAAGAGAAGCTGGGCTCACACTCTGATTGCAGACATAGCCTGGCATGTCAGGACCTGTTCCTGGACCTGGTTTGTGCTATGTGTGGGACAGCAAGAGAAGCACCTGCACTGACATGTACCTGCAGGAGACCTCAAGCACAGCAAGCATTTGATGATCTGACCCCCTTGGTTTGCTGGGTGACCTCTTATAAAACCAGCAAAAAAGGTCCACAGTAAAAGGGGTGTCCCTTTGACTCAGGGACCTGGACCATTCTGCTTAAAATTTTTAACATCAGTTATTTTGGATGCTTGGGAACAGAAAAGACTCTTGCCAACCTGACAGCTCGCTTCTTCTGGTTTTGAGCTGTAGGAGGAAGGGTGTGATTTCCATGACTCATGTTCTGACAACTAACTCATGATCCCACAACCATCCCCTCAGCGCTGGTAGTTTCTTTTTCTACTGATGGAAAATTATCT
Source organism: Zapornia atra (assembly GCA_013400835.1). NCBI lineage: Eukaryota > Metazoa > Chordata > Aves > Gruiformes > Rallidae > Zapornia > Zapornia atra. The sequence goes on along the minus strand of VZTU01022359.1, from coordinate 517,081 downwards.
GGGGGTCAGGAAGTGGATAGAGTTGGTAAGACTCTCACATAGAAATGATGGGATACAAGTATGTAGAAGCTGTTGTCAGCTGTACCACAGGAAAAGCTGCATCAATCTCTTTGGGGAAAACCACAGCTCAGAATATAACAACTATTGAAAGCTTCGGGGTTCCCGGAACAGATCAAAACTGGTCAGGATCAGCCTTACTTCCAGCTCTGATGAAAGAGGCATTAATCTTGCTGCTCATAAAGAATTTAAGAATATGAATGTATGAACTGTAGGCTGGAAGATTAGAAGAACAGTTAAATAAATGATGGAGGCTGGATTGACAGAAAGGCTGTCATGCTGAGATAACTTTTCTCTCCTCTGGAGTAGCCGGTTCCCAGTCCTTTTAGAGCTTCCAGTTATGGAGAAGCAGCAACACTAGAAGCACTATAGTGGTCATCAGGATCCCTGCCTATGGCCAATGTCCAGTGCTCCCTGTGACGCCATTCAGACACTGTCTGCAGGGCCTGTACGATGTACTTAACTCCATGGGATGCTGGTTTGACAGCAAACTCTTCCAAATAAACAAAAAAAGAGACATGCCTGGCAGAGAATGGACAAGTGTAGTGGGTTGATGTTGGCTGGCTGCTGGATGCCCACCCAGCCACTCTCCCTCCTGCTCCTCAACAGGATGGGGGGAAAAAGTGAGATGGAGAAGCTCATGGGTTGAGATAAAGACAGGGAGATGGCTTATCAGTTACTCTCATGGGCAGAGGAGGCTCAACTTGAGGAAAATTAAATGAATTTATTGCCATTTAAAAATAGAGCAGTATGGTGAGAAACAAAGACAAAACCCAAAACATCACCCACCCCACCCCTTCCTTCATTCCAGGCTTTTCATTCCGGACTTCTCTACCTCCTTCCCACCAGCAGCGCAGGGTGGGTGGGAAGTGGGGGTTCTTGTCTGTCTATAACAGCCCTTCTTGGTCATTCCTTCCTCTTCACGCTTTTCCTGTGCCCCAGCATGGGCCCTTCCACAGGCTGCAGTCCTTCAGGATAAACCTGTGCCAGTGTTGGCAATCCATGAGCCACAGTTTCTTCAGGAGCCATACTGCTCTTCCAGCATGAGCTTCTCTTGGGGCTGCAGCGTGGATATCTGCTCTGGTGTGGGCCTCTCCATGGGCTTCAGGGAAATACCTGCCCCATCTGTTGCAGGAAATCTGTCCCATGACCAGAGGCACCAGAGCTCCTGTGTCCAGGAGGAAGCAGCTTCCACTTGTGGGGTAGGTTAACAGTGAGGACCCACACTGGGTTTGCAGATCTGCAAGGCAAAGAGGCAGTTTTGATGCATTTTCCTGGCAGTTCCAAAGCACCAGCTGTGCTGTGGGTCTGTGGCATGGTAGCTGTGCTCTCCCCTTCTGGGATGTGTGTTAAGTTGCAAACATTTTGTGAGGTAATCTGGTTTGGTTTCAATGCTTATGGAAGGGATTAGCTATATTTCTGAATATCTAAGTGCAGATAGATAAACTGTTCTGGGTTTATAGATCAGATAGTGATGCTAATTTCTTGTAGAAAGCAAACAGAATACTTCTCTTTTTCTGAAAAAGAAGAATTAAATACATTGCTAAAATAAAAACTCCACCAAATTCCTCCTTCCTTTCCCTTCCTCTGTGCCATCCCAGAGTGCTCTCAGGGAACCTGCTTCAGGGACGTGTATTGGTTGCACCAAAGTGTTTCGTAGGTCAACCTAAAGAGGTGGACATGTCATATTAAAACATCTGCTGCATGTAAGGAGAGGTTTGGGGCTCTTATGGACCCGGAGAGGGTGGCAAGCTGCTCCCTCTTGTGATAGCGTTACAACCCACGTGCATTTGTGTAGTACATGGGTTAATGGGCCACGGCTCAGATTTGCTGGAAATTGCCCATGATCAGAGCACTGTGGTGATGTTTGACCCCTTCTGGCTCTGAACCAGAGCTGTGTCCCCGTTGGGTGAGATCTCTGCTGCTCTTTGCAGTGAGCTATGACTCCATGGCTTTTTATGCATTTAAAATGGCTGCTGGGGAGAGGGAGGATGCACAAAATGTTTTCCTCTCCTGCAAACTCCTTTTTATGGCAATAGGTACATTTTAGCATTATGGATTTTCCTAACACATTTTGTTGAAATTCAGTAAGATTGTCAGTGTGCATCTGTATGTGCTGAGCAGCTGCTGGCACACAGAGCTGGGTGTTGGGGTGGCTGCGAGGTTCCTCTATGGTAATTTGCCCCTCTGGAGCATGGCACGGCTAATGAGCACAGTCCCTCCAGTCATAGGAAGCACACAGACACTCATCAAACCAGATTGGAAGCAGCCTCTGCTGACCAGACTCATGAAAAAGCTGTATTTTGTGTATGGCAAATAGCAGGATGTTGCATATTTTTCATTATTAACTCTGAATCCATACAATTAGGGATAAAAAGAAAATAATATATTTATATCTATGAAGTCTAATGATGAAATAATGCTCAAGGAAAATATTGATCCCTTCCTTGACTTCTCTGTCCTATAAAATAGGAATTTTCATTGTTTCGCTGGTTTGTCAGTGCATTGCATGTACTGGGCTTAGCAGAGCATCTTGAATGAATGTCAGCTCCACTGTCCTCTGCCCTTCCCTTCCCCCAAGACTTACCTCTTTTTCTCTCCCTTCTGATGGGTGATGAGGAATGTCTCATCAGGTGATAGAAAGGACAAACTACCTTCTTGTTACACCAGAAAGAAAACGATCCCTGGAGTTACCACTAAGCTTCTCATTTGTATCTGGTAAACTGGTTCCAGTGATAAGAAAAAAAGAAAACATTTGGAAGATGCTGATAAGATCAGGCTTATCCAGTAGAAAGGTACTGTAGGATATGGCTGGAAGTGATAGGAAAAGCCTAGGCTTGATGATCCAGCAGGTCACTTACAGTCTTTCACTCTTAATCTCTTAGAAGTCTTTGAACTTGTCAATAAGAAAGGAAGAGAGAGGAACTGGTTTATCTCATTTATTTATGATATTGAAAGGTCTTTAGCAAGGCCCCTTGTTGAAAGCAGTCAAAAAGACAAGGTAAGCAGGTGAGAGAAAAAAGTATGGTCACGAATCAAAACCCAAAGCAAGGGTGAGGTATAACTGAGCAATTTTCACCCTTGAAGAGGTTAAAACAGGGATTCCTTGAGTGTTCTTATGTCCTCTATCAGGTCATTGACCTGGGGTGGAGGAGAGGTAGAAGGATAGCCAGGTTTGTGGGTAGCAAAAAGCCACTGAGGTCAGCTATGTCTGGGGAAGACAGAAAGGAAGCTCAGAGTTACCTGGTAAGTAAGGAACACGGCATCAAACGATGTTCAGTGTCAATGGATGGTGCTTGCCCACCCTCTGGTTTCCTTTTGAGTTTTCTAGAGTCAAACCAGAAATAGAAGTGTCTTCAGTTCTGCAGGCAGTGTGGGAGAAGATCTGACCTCTCTCTCCCTGGTAACCTCCCAGGAGGCTCTGCATTTCAGGAAAAGCTGTTCCCATGACTTCTGACTCCCATTAATGGTCCTTTTTCAGAAGTACAGAAGGGTTAGACAAGCACGTACATAGTGTTACCTAAAAACCCACAGCAATGGTCCTCAGCGTCAGAGTAGTCCCCTTAGTGAATGAACTCAAATTAAGAGGTGTCACATATCAGTAGGAACAATTTCTCAAATTACTGCTGGGATTTAGGTTGGATTTTCTCCCTTCCTTTAGATGTGGCTTGTTGTTTCCTTTAAATAGCCACGTCTGCCTCTGTCCTAAACAGAAATCTGGAATAAGAGTTTAAAAATGACCATTTGTTTGCTTTGCCTGCTGGTCTGACTGTCAGAGCTGTGTTCCCTGAACCCCTGCTTTAAAAGACCTCCACACCTCTGAATTGATGGAGTTTCCCACCTTCCTTCCCTGCCCATCTCTGCCTTTCCCTAGTTCCTCGGAAGCCAGAGAAGAGCTGCTAGATGTCCCTTTCAAACCTGAGGACTGAAGTCCTGGGTGTTCCTAATTAGCAGCAAGAACCTTTTAAAGAATTGAAACATTGCATTGTTATGATTTGGGAAACAAAAGCTGAATAAGAACTGCAACACTTAACTATGGAATTCCACTTTATTTTTCTCTAATGCAGGCTAAGCTGCCTTACAGCAATCTTTTAAATGCAATGATTGAGACGATTATAGGAAATACTATACAAAGCAACTTTTTTTTTTCCTTTCAGCCTAAATAATAAGTAGGGCAAGGTTTTAAATGAGGCTAGAGTAATGAATGCTGTACAATAATTTTGATGATAAATTTCCCCAGAGGATAAAGTGGAAGAACAGAAGCAGGCTGTATTTAATCATGCAAAGTTAAAGGAATGCAGACCAACAAATATTTATAAAGATGCACAGTTTTTCTAACCTTTTCTGAGATATGCTTGCCCCTTTTTCACCTGAGAAACTTAGGAGAAATTCAGGTCTTTCAGTGTGTAATAATTAGGAGGAGGAATTGATCACATAGGGTCAAGTGTTTCTTTGATGTTGTGCACAGAAATTCCTGCTTCCTTGCAGGCTGGAGGACTCAAACAATCAGACTTTTGTTTTTCACAGCTATTTCATTCATCAGTGAGCCTGAAAAGCTTGCTTTGAGCAGATATACAGCATGTGATGACATACTCTGCAGCTGCTCTTCACCTAGTATTGACCCAAGGAGATACATCCCCACCATACAGCAGAGCACTGTGAGGAGATCCTAACTTTGTTCCCAGAAACAATGTAGTTGCCTAGAATAGCCAGGCGGCCTGTGTGTTGCATTCCAGAGGTGAGATCTGGGATATACATACTGAGGAAGCTCAGAATCTTTGCCTTGTGCTCCATTACCCCTTCTGGTGCCCTTCTGGTACACATACCAAAGGCCATCCTTCTCCAAGGTGATGCTCCTCAAAGGTGAAGCTCCTTGGCTGTGGTTTCTTCTGATCTTTGCTGGTTGTCTTGAGGAGGCAACATGACTTTAAAAACTAAGAGACAGTAAGAAAGTCACCATTGACATCAGGTTTAGTATGTTCCTGGTTGCTTTGTACAGCGGTACATGCTGATGGTAGAGTTAAGCAATCATTCCATAAAGTATAGTGTTGTGTTGGTTTTGGTGGTGTGTGTGTGTGGGGATTTAATACCAGTTCAGGTGTTTCAGTGGACTTTAGCTCACCCTATAACAGTATTTGCTTAGAAGAGGCAAAACCCTTAAGATTTCTGTTCTGATGATCAATACTTGAAGTATATATTGATTTCCAATGTAGGTGTTAACTTTTTAGCCCCTAGAAATGCACTTGATATCAATTTTCACCTTGCTTCCCGTTCATTATGTGCTGAACGTTATGGCAGTGAGTAAGCCAGGATTTCATCTGGAGAGGCAATTAGTTTTAGTGCCTTCAAGACTGCAATGTGCAAAGATTTACTTGTCTTATATAAGCATCATGGTAGCATGACATGTCTGTGTTTAAAACAATGACCTGAGAAATGCTTTTATTCTGTCCTGGCCAGGCTTCCTTGGGTGTTTCTTGGCCTGTGTGGTCCATTCCTGAAATGATGCAATAAACTAATTAATAGTGCTATTACATTAACGTTGTTTTCTCATGATAATTGATAGAAAATGAGCATGATGTCCCCAGCTGGGTGGCTGGGGTTTATTTAAGCGGTGAGATACACATGATAAGCAGTGCATCCCTCCAGTAGTGTTGGGAGGCACAAGGTCAAAAGGCTCAGTGATTTTAACTACCTGCGGAGTGCCATGTAATCCCCTGCAAATGGGCTGTCTGCAGTGTCTTATTGCTGCATCAGAGAGGGAATGATTTCTTTTTAAAGGCAGGACATGAATTACCTCTGTAATTGGCACGGCTGTGACATCACTGACTGCCAGTCAGAAACCCGCCTTGTCTCAGATTTTAACATGTTAATTTCAAGTTCAGGTCATCTGAACAAACTGATTTCCTTACGAGGGGCTTTATCCTCTGTGCTCTGAGAGTCCCATCTGCCTTAGTGAAGGAAGCACCACTTCTGCTCTGTGCCTGTGTGATGAGGATCACTGCAGTAGCTTGTGCATCATCATCACCAGGTACTTTGCAGAACTGGTGACATAGTGAGCCATGGCCTGGCTTGTAGTGCCTAGGACATTATTTAAACTCAGGAACTCAAGGGAGAGAGGGGTGGGAGGGAGGGAGGTGAGCACTTCAGGATGCAGGCAGCGTGGCCAGGATTTCAAAATCAATGTGTAGCCATCAAATTCTTTCAGCCTAGTGCTGTCTTTTCCTTTTTATGGGCAAACATAACCCCAAAATAATAAAATCATCCCGATTTACAGTTATTGTTGATAAAATAAGTACACATAGGTTACAGCTTTAGTAGCCTGTGCAGATGAGGAGCAGGCCATGTTACTTGTCTTGGCAATATTGAATACCATAGGTAGTTGCTGCCATTTTTGAAGGGAGTGGAATATGAAAGAAACCCCAGATAAGGAGAATTCCCCCTTTTTTCTCCCCACATTAAGTCCCAACAGAAGAGAAGGTAAAGGCACAGCCCCCAGAGAGCTCTCTGCAGCCCCCTGGCTCGTTTCACTGGCCTCCAGACAGCAACTGCTCCTTCAACAGGGGAGAGAAAAGCCTGCACTAAATGCTGTGGTCAATCCCAAAGGATGTTTCTCCTTTGGGAATACGGGACTGGACAACAGAGGTCACAGCTGGCCCATATCTCATGTCTGCTGGTGGGTGGGATGAGAGAATCGGGAAGGTGCAAAACCCACTGGTGGAGGGGATGCAGTGAAAGTTGCTGTTCAGTGGCAGAGGGTTTTGGGGGCAAAGCAAGAAGGTATCATCCTGTTAGAGGGCAAAAAATTAACAAACAGTTCTAAAGGCTTAACATAAATTTATCTTCATAACCCAACTGCAGTGCTTTTTTCCATAGCTATGTTATAGAGGTAATGATACCTCTACAGTGAACTCAATTAACCTCCTGCAGCCTTCCTTGTGACAGGGAATCCTAAATCTTCTTTTTTATGAGTGCATGTGCAAGATTTGAAGTTACTATGAACTTAGCATTAATAAATGTCATTTCCTAATTGGTGCCAATTTGTTTGGTTTTTTTACAGTGAGGAAGACATGGTGGCTGTGAGTGGGATCTAGTGTTCATGGTTGAAAAGAGCTTTTCATGCAGGAGTGAGGTAACATTATTATTATTACTGTTATTATTACAGGTGCAAATCTGAGGCTTGTGTGTCGGTGCTTTTTGGGGTTTCCATTGTACAGTGACGTTATAAGATGATCTTAAGGATTTTGGCTTTGTTTCTCTGTGTTGTTTGGTATAAATGGATATCCATTGTCAGTAAGAACTATGTGACTCCCCTCTGACTGAGACCCGGTGCATTGTGAGCATCCTTTGGAAGTGCTGCTGGAAAACAAGATAGAAAGAAAAGCTGGTGTATTTAGGCTTCCACAGCTCAGGTTCCCTATAAATCTTCCATCTGCTCTGTGATACATCCTAGTATACGTGCACATCGCATCAGGAGGCTCAGTAGTGTTTGCTCCTGCCTCGCTGCTGAGATCTTTGCATGAACACATGCTGTATGGAGCAAAATGTTTCATCTGGGAGGGAGGATGTCAGCGATAAATGAGAAAACAAGAGAAATGGATGATCCCCCATAATGCATACCCTATAATATAATCATTGTTGTTTGATAAAGGAGACACTTCTAGCAACTCTCTGTGCCCTGCTAGGTATGTCTGGATTTATTATTCAAAAAGGCACAATCAAATCTCTTCATTCAGTTGACAAATGGGAGCTATTCAATTCAGTATCTGCCTCTTATTTGTAGCAGATAGTGGGGTGATTTATATGCTAGCTGCAGATCTTCCAAAACAGTTTTAATTAGCAGCATTGGCTATTAGGATGAGAGTCCTGTAGCTTCCTGTCATACACATCCCCTTAACTGGGATAGAAATCGTGCTCTTCACCAGGCAATGCTTCTCAGTTCCTTTGGTAATGCCAGCAAGGAAAATGTACCTGTGCTGGAGTCGCTCAGCAAACCCATTCGTGTTTGCAGCTCAGAGGGGGCAGGCAGGGGAGGTTGAGGAAGGTAATGCCATTTATGGCTGTGCCTTGGGGGAATGGGCTGGTCCGTGGGGCATTAGCACTAACATCGCAAGGGAGTTTGCAAATGTCAGAAGAGACTTCACTTTTGAGAACAAAGTAAGTGCTGAATATGCCAAGACTGGCTGCTCCCGCTGCTGCACGGGAGTTTCTGTGCTTGGGGGAGGATGGATGTGAGAAGCCAGGAGCCCTCATCTTAGCATGTCCTGTGGTTGGAGCATCCACAACATTATTTTTCCAGTGTGCATTGTCTGATGATATAAGTAAGCATTTCCCCCAGCTGTTCCCTTATTCTCAGAGCTGCTCTGGCTTGTGGTCTAATTGGTACCCCTGAGGTACAGACCAGAGTAAGGCACTGCACGGAGGTGAGTTCAGTAGAGGCACTGGTTTAAGTCTCTATTATTTCCCCATGTTCGGTAGGAATGTAATCCCTTTGAGACCTCTGCCTATCTGTCAAACCCGAAGTCAGCCAACAGGTTCACAAGTTATTTGGGGAAGCAATGACTGACAGAACAATTGCACGTCTCTTGTTGTGGGGTTGTTTTTTTTTCCTGAGAAACCAAGCTAAAAAAGCCCAGGAAACACAAAGAGTGGGTTTTGTGCTTTATGCAGTGCGTGCAGCATGCAGAATGGTCTGTTGTTATGCTTCCACTGATCTTTTTTTGACATGAGCAATGCAGTCATTCTGTCTTCGCATCAAATAAGCCTTTGTACTCCTTGTCACCTGCACGCAGTGTCTCTGGATACGTGTAAACTCCATGTTTGCTACATCCCCTCGTCAAAACTCTGCGGCTGCTGCCTGTGGGTGGGCGGCTCTGCTAAATCTCTGGGCTTTACAGCAGCATGCTGCCAGTGATGATAACTCTGCTGAGCAAAAAAAAACCTTAGGAAATTTAAAGTTTGGTGTTTATGAAAATAATAATAATACTATGAAAAGAGAGGACATGAGCGCTGAGCCTGGTTGCCCATGCTTAGTGTCTCTGGGTGTCCATCCCTTGGAAGAGGTCAAGGAAGAAGCCACAGCTGAGAGAGAGAGGAGCCAAGTTAAGTTCATCACGGCCCCACCAACACTGTATGTGTGTGGTGCTTGGGCCATCAATGGGAAAACAGGGAACTAGAGCTCCCTGGAGGAGAAGGACCTGGGGGTGTCAGTGGACAGGTGGCTGAACATGAGCTGCAGTGTGCCTAGGTGGCCAAGAAGGCACATGGCATCCTGGCCTGTATCAGGAATAGCGTGGCCAGCAGGAGTAGGGAAGTGATTGTCCCATTGTACTCAGCTCTGGTGAGGCCACATCTCAAGTGCTGTGTCCAGTTCTGGGCCCCTCACTACAGGAAGGATGCTGTGATGCTGGAGCGCATCCAGAGAAGGGCAACAAAGCTGGTGAAGGGTTTGGAGCACAAGTCCTATGAGGAGCAGCTGAGGGAGCTGGGGCTTTTTAGTCTTGAGAAAAGGAGGCTGAGGGGAGAGCTTAATGCTCTCTACAGCTGCCTGCAAGGCGGCTGCAGAGATGTCAGGGTCGGTCTCTTCTCTCAGGTGACAAGCGATAGGATGAGAAGGAATGGCTTGAAATTGCCCCAGGGGACATTTAGGTTCAATATCAGGAAAGATTTCTTTATTGAAAGGGCAGCCAGGCACTGGAACAGGGTCCCCAGGGAGGTGGTGGGGTCACCATCCCTGGAGGTATTTAAAAGGCGTGTAGATGAAGTGCTTAAGGGCATGATCTAGAGGTGGGCTAGGCAGGGTTAGGCTGTGGTTGGAGTCAATGATCTTAAGGGTCTCTTCCAACCCAGGTGATTCGATGATCCTATGAGACGAGAACATAAAAAAACCCACTGAAATGAGTGTGGTCAGAAGGAGGGGTAAACAGGGTGGGGACCAGCAGGAATGGGAATGGTTCCTGTGGTTCACAGTGGGCTCTGCAGCCAGGACAGCACCATACCCACGGGTAATTCACAAATCAGTACCTACACTGTTGACAGGACATGGTCCCCTGGCTGGACACAACTCAGATACTATTTAATTTTTTTTTTTTTCATCCTCAAAAGTTTGTTTAGGTATTTTTATTTCCTTCTCTGAGCATATTGTTAAAGCACATTGTTTAAGGAAGCTTTCAAATTATTAACATATTTGGGCTTGTCTTTGAGCCAAATGAATAGTACTTGGTAAGCTGTCTTTGGGTATTACACTAAGTGCTTTTCTGCTGCAATTCTAATGGAGTTTAGGGCTGAATTTGATAGTGTTACCTATCAGTGATTAGAAAGTGAATGGCTTTCAGTGTGTCTGTACCCCAAAATTGGCTTTGATTGATAGACCAGGCATGATGCATTTCATCATTTTAAAATTTGGCCTTAAAGTAATGAGATTTCCTCTTAAAATTCCTCTTTTCCCAAACATTTTGAAAACACTCTGAAGGCATGAATCAGGGAAGAAAAGAAAGAGGAGAGAGAAGGGTTTTGTTCATAAACGCTTAAATTGTGAGTTAGTCAGTGGTACAGACTGAACTCTGCTGGAAAAAGGTACTTTTAAATTGCCAAAATATTAACATTGTAATTATTGAGCGTGGATAATAGTTATGAATTATGGATCAGTCAGGTTAGCAAAGTCACAGCTGCCTAATAGAGAAAGGTATGAGGGGAACGTGAGAGAAGATGATTGAGGATTCCCTCTTAATATTTTCACATGCTTCTCCTGGCAGAGGAGGTTGCTGCTCCTTCTGCCAGGCACCGAGAGCTGCAAAAGCCCTCTGAGGGCTGGATCTGCCCTGCCTGAGGAGCATGAGCTCTGCAGGAGGACAGTCTCTGTGCTACCAGGGCTTTTCGGTGTGCCAGCCCAGCTGGAAGGCCCTAGGTGCTGTGCTTCATTTGACACTGTCAGCGTTGGTCACCACTGAAAAGTCCTGGTGTGCTCCGAGGCACAGCACCTACAACGGGAATCACTGTGGCTTTTAAACCTTGCCTTCCCCGAGGAGGCTGCGGAGGGTGTCAGCGATGCTGGAGTGGCTGTGGAGCATGGCTCTAGCCTTGCTGATGGCCTGCTATCTCATCTTGAGAAAATAACTTCCCGTCACCGTCTCTCAGTTCCCCTGTCTGTACAATGAAGATAACGTCATGTCATACCTCTGCAAAGTGTTTTGACATCTATGAAGGAAAAGTGCAACCTCGAAGCACGCAAAGAATATCCTACTACCAAGCAACTCCAACAGCTCCGGGCTGTGCTTGCTCTTTGGATGTCTATATTTTGTTGTCCTCTGCGATTGGTGAGCCCTCAGGGCTGCTGAGGCAAGAGGTCTCGCCTGGTCCCTCTCTGTTGTATAAGGGCAAGCTGCTGGAGGTGGTAACACACAGCTGCTCTTCCTTCCGTTGCTTGGCTTGTGCCTGGCAGCCTCTTCCCTTTTCTTCAGCCACATCTCTTTTCTCCAAACAAAACCGGCTGTGCTTTCCCTTCAGTTTTTCAGAGGAGGGCTGTAATATGTTTGAATTGTTTGTAGTGAAGTTTTGAGATTCAGTGACCTTTGTTAATCAGGAAGAGAGGTTTTTTTTGAGGTCTATAGGAAGGATTAATCAGATGTAAACTGTTTGCTTTAACCAGTCTGTTACTGAATCTGGGATTTCCCAGGTAGCCACCGAAAGGTCAGAGGCTGGAGGCAGAAGCTGCGAGCAGCTGGGAAGAGGGGAGTTGGAGAGCACTGCGGGAGGACAAACTGTCTCAGAGTGGTTTCGGAAGCAGGGGGAAACCTGTGGTAACACATGGCATTGGGGGGAGCCCAGCGTGTTTCAGAGACTGGCCTCGAGCCAGGAGTTTGGAGCATCTAAGGCAAGGCTGTGCAGACTAGCAGCACGCCATCATACCATGCTTATCGTTGCTTGCAATATTCTGTCGTTTCAAAAGCAAGTTTGTGCTTGCAGCAAAATGCTCCTTGTCCCTACAAGAGTTTTGAGGCACATGTGGCTCAAAGGAAACACTGCAGTTTGGAAGATGTTTGCAGTTGGCTGCTGGTGATGCCGTTCCTTCTCCCTGGCACGCAGGTACAGGAGTCTCATGAATCCTCCTCCTCTCAAGGAGTTTTGCCTCATGGACCTTGTGACTATCAGCTGTCCATGAGTGGTGTGACTCTCCAAGTATCCATCTCCACCTTCCCAGTGCTGTGGTGTGTTATGAGGACCATCCAGACTCCAGTCCTCTCCTGCTGCTGAGAACAAGTCCCAGGGCTGTGCCAAGGAAGGACATCCCAAGCCTCAGCAGGAGCCAGAAAAGGCACTCCTGCCTGCACGTGTTGCCTGACTTCTGGGGGAGAGAGGGGATAGGTCCAGTCCATCCTTGCAATTGCAGGAATGGGTGAACTGCATCAAACATTGCCATCAGCAGCCTGAAATAGCAGTGGCTGCAGAGGCAGGGGAATGGTAGGGACTTTCACGGCTATCCAGCTGTGTGTCCTGTACCTTCATGTCACACTGTGCGAGTGGATTCCCCAAAGAGTTCCTTTTCCAAAAACACCCTGGAATGAAGCAGAGCTGTCAGTCATGTTCAGTAGTTCATGGTCAGAGTGGTGGATGGTGGCTCCAAAGCTGGAGGTGCAGGCTCTGTGCAGAGAGGGAAGGCTTTTCCCTGCAGCTCTGCTCTGTGTTGCTGCTAAATGTTCAATGACATTTAGCTTGGGGGATTTCACAGTATAGCAAACCCCTGTGGGGTTCTTCTTCCCTACCAGCCTATCTAGCAATGATTGTGGGGACCTTATAGCTCTGGGTTAAACCCAAGGAGGGAAGAGAGTTCATGGAGAAGAGGGCTGTTAATCATAGGAGGGGACAGTCAGGTCATCGATACCCTAAAGGCTGCACTGGCTGGGTGTAACGGGTCCTTCCTAAGGAAGGCCTTGCTCTGAGTTGTACCCAACTCTGTGTACTTATGCTAACCCCCTTGATGTTGGCAGAATGTGTTTTGGTGTGTTCAGTAGTGGGTTTTACCCGTGAGTCCTTGGTGTGCTGCTTCTCAGTGAAGATAATATGGGAGATGTCTTAACGAATTAGTTGCAGTGCAGTGAATCCTTTGGTTCCGGCTGCGCAGCTCTGCTGTTCACCCCAACACCTATCTGCCTCAGATGAGGCAGTGGAGCCTGTTCTCAAGTTTGTTTTCACGTTTTGGAGAATATTTGCATTGTGTATTACTTGAAGAGTTTCATTTACAGCAGAGCATCACATGACAGACAGAAGTTGCTGTGTGCTCATGCAGGGGGAGGACATCTGGAGCACTGTGAACCCCTCTTTCCCTTGCAAGCAAGCAGAGGGAGGGGGGTGGCATCTCACCAGCCATCCGTTTGCAGTGTGCGCTCTTCACTAGGGATGTGCTTAGGGCCTGATTTCTGCCGGTGTTCAGAGGTGGCTCAGACCCCAGGGCCTTCTCCAGGCTCATCCCACAGCAGTAGGCATGGGCATTGTCTTTCTCCTGATAATTAAAGGGCAGAGCTTTCTCTTTAAAGAGTTTGTTCCTCAAAAACATTAATGGAAAGGTTATGGGCTAGAAACTTTTCTATCCGGTCCAGAACACAGAAGTGGATATGAAAGATTTAAAGACTATGGGAAAGCATAAAGATGTTAAGGTGAATTTATGGCTTTGTTCAGCACCACAGATTGCGTGAGGGCTCTTCAGTGTGAATTAAAGAAGGGTTCTAGTCATGAGATATTACAGTTTAATTCAGACATTAGTACAGTCAGGGAGAAGACAGTAATGTATTTGCACAACCAAATAGGATTTCCTGTACTGGATCGCACCTATGACATATCTGGTCCCATTTCTGTATGGACAGTGCTCTGTGTGTGTCAGGAAAAATAATGTCACATGGGATAATAGGCAGCTGTGGAAGTCTGCTAATAGTTGGCTCATATCCCAACCCTAACTGTGCAAGTTAATTGTTAAAAAGCCCTATTGGATGTGAATGAGGATGTTCTCCTGACCTTCATCCACCTCAGCGCATTAATGACTCACCTACATCTGCACCTTGTTCATATCGAATCTCAGCGAGTTGTGAGGGGCAGCGTTGTGCTTAAAAATAAACACAGTGGTTCCTAAGGGCAGTTCTAAATGTGGTGTCTGTCAGAGTCATCTATTGCTTCATTCTTGTACCGAGAAGATGGTATACTAGAGAGCCTGCTTTGCCTTTGTTAAACCACTCACCACTCAAGTACACCAGCCCCCATCACTTTTTATTCACCCCATCTCTAAATTGAAGAAGCCTCCAGTTTTCCTTGCCACTGAAAACATTTCCAGCTGGCATCTAAGCTTTTAAACATTGTCTTTTATTTTTTTCTTTTTGAGGTCAGGTGTGCCAGTGTTTCAGTCGAGGTTGGATACGCTTCCTGGCTTGATATTTTAAGTGTCATTTCTTGCTCTAGTCTCTCTAGATCTTTGCTTTGACTTTCTGACCGCTTCTGTTTACAGACCTGTGACTTTCCTGGAGCTTTTATTTCTCCTAGAAAACATGGAGGAAATAGAGGTGGCTGAGGAAGACCACTGTGTCTTGGTGACTTCTGTACTTAAAGATTAGTTTTACCCTTCTGGAGACTTTCTTCCCCTCTGAATTTTTTTCCCCCCAGTTTAAGAATTTCCAACAATGGCTCTGAATTAATCCCAGTGCTCCATCTATTTCCATTTCTTCAGCTGAGAAAGCTTTGCACTGTGTGTTACAGAGGCCATCAAACCGGGGTCTGTTGCACATCAATGGTCTGCCGGGTGTTTGCTGCTGTCTTTGGATACAGCATTCCTGGAGCCATGCCGTGAGGAGCTCAGTGAACAGATGGGCCAGGAAAGTACCTTGCTCTCAGTGGGTCTGGAGAATGAACTCATTATCCAGCCAGTGGTCTGTCACACGAGCCTCGTTTAACAGTGGCTGGTGTGAAGAAACAAGCCCTGGAAAGTGGTGCCACGGCGGTGTCATCCAGCAGGCAAGCAAGGTGTGAGGAATAGGGAGGAAGCCTGGAGAGGCAGGGAATTTATAGACAGGCATCAAAAGCTTTGTAAAAAATGAGAGAGTCCAACTTTTGGGAATCAGAAATATCCTGTGGAAAGGAACCACGTTTCAAGGCTGGTTAAAGCACACCTCAGATGAAGGCCCCATTTCCTTCAGCGGCACATCCTGCTAAGAATTTCCTGGAAGAGCCATAAAATGGTGACAAAATTTAGTAAAAAGCACTACATTTGAACAAAGAAAAGGGATCAAAAGTCCCCAGGTTATGTTAGGATGGGTGGGTAGCTGGGCAGCTTTGCGTCTCTCTCCGCTTCACATGCCAATGGGGAAACATCTCTGAGCTCCATGCGGCTCAGCCTCGGAGAGGAGGGGTATCCGTAGGGCTGCTGAGCTCAAATCACTCGAGAAATGTAACAACTTCCTCCTTTCTTGCCCACTCATCAGCAGGGAGCACTCTGCTGGAAGCATGGTGCAGTTTGGAAAAACCAGGAGAGACAAAACTCTGGGATTTAGCCAAAGGAATTGTTCGAAAGTTTTGGGGGTTGACTCGGTTGTTGGATCGACGTGTTAGGAATTGCAGGAGTCCTCAGTACCTGCTGCTTGGGTTGTTGTGAGAGATAGGGAAAATTTTGGCACTGGTTTACTTTGGGGAATATAAAAAGATGTCAGAGTTTCCAGCAGCCTCTGAAAGGGAAAGTGCAGGAAGGGGATGCTTTTGTTTATTTATAGTAAAATCTATTAGGAATATGGATATGGGGGAAATCGTTGTCTCTGTGTCACTCCATGGGTTTGTAAGCGAAGCATTGATAGCACATTAATGTCTTTAAGCCCCCTGCATTACAGCCTTTCAGTACCTGAAGGGAGCATACAAACAGGAGGGGAATCAACTTTTTAAAAGGGTAGACAATGGCAGAAAAAGGGGGAATGGATTCAAGCTAAAAGAAGGAAGGTTTAAATTGGATATTAGGGGGAAGTTTTTTACAGAGACAGTGGTGAGGTGCTGGAACAGGCTTCCCAGAGAGGAGGTGGATGCTCTGTCCCTGGAGGTGTTCAAGGCTAGGTTTGATGGGGCCCTGGGCAACCTTATGTAGATCCAGGCCTGGAAGTTGGTGCTTGCCTGTGGCAGGGGGGTTGGAACTCTGTGATCCTTGGGGTCCCTTCTAACCCAGACTGTTCTGTGATTCTATGATACAATAATATCCTTGGGAAATCTGGCTGAAAAATCTTTGCCTGCCAGTTCAATCCCAAGTTTCAAGCAGGCAAAGCACACAGCACCCACTGCTGTCATGTGGAGCGGGGTCCTGCACCCACATCAGAGGGTCTTATCAAGTAACCACGTATATTGGATCAGCGCCAGCAAGATCGGTGCTCAAAGAAGTGGGAAGATACTTTAGCTTCAAATTAAGCAGAACATTGTGCTTTTCAAATGTATAAAGACACAAAAAATATGTTCCCACTGGCTACTGGTGGTTTTTATTAACCCCCCCCCAGTACCTGACTCAGCTGGCACCGCGATGGTGCGTAACCTTTACCGTAGGTGCAGAGGCTGGAGGCAGACAGATGTTCCAGCGTCGCTGGCTGCCGATGCTGCGTTTTGTGCCCAGATGGTCCTTTGTAGCAACGCAGCAGCCTCTACCTCCTAACGCCCCGTCCCACCTGTTGACACGTACAGTATGTCTCAAAAGAATAGCCTGCTTGCTGGGGAGAGGAAGACAAAAAGATGCAGCAGCACTTCTGGCTGTGAAACAAGGCAAGCTGTGTTGTAGCGCGTGGCGAGGAAGCCAACAATTACGGATCTCTCCAAAGCAGGAGGCTTTATATAAATAATACATTCTGGTAATTCACCAGATTGCAGCATGGATGGAAATACAGGGGAGGTTTTAATTTTATTTTTTTTAATGAAAGTGAGCTTCTGTCCTGAGAAAAATTAGTCAATGCTGAATTGGATTTTGTTTTCTCCTACATGCTCAGCTTTATACAGAGAATAAAAAAGGGCAGAGAGGAACAAATTGATTCTGGAAACCACCTCTTACAAGCCTGGCTTCGATCCTGCCAAGCCTTCCTATAGAAATGAGCCCCCTGCCCACATAGACAGTAGTGGAAGTGGAAAAGCTCCCTTTGCAGGGTCAGCTACAG
Organism: Zapornia atra; assembly: GCA_013400835.1. NCBI lineage: Eukaryota > Metazoa > Chordata > Aves > Gruiformes > Rallidae > Zapornia > Zapornia atra. Next base: position 499,874 of record VZTU01022359.1, on the reverse strand, counting down.
AGTTTTTTTAGAGCAGCTTCAAAGCAGGGCTCAGCAGACGACACCCATGGTGTCTCACAAGGGGCCATCCCTTCCTGGCTAGCTGGGACAGGATGTCTCTCCTCTGCACCCCATCTTGCAGCAGAAGCAAGACAAGGCCCTTCCAGCCATTGGCACAGGTTGGGTTGGCTTCAGCCCTTCACCTGAGAGCTGGAAATTAACCCAGAATAAGTGCAGACCTCATTGTCAGTCATGTTACCCCATCTCAGCCTTCCAGTCCCTGAAGGGAGCAGAGGAACAGGAGGGGAATCACTTTTTAAAAGGCCAGACAATAGCAGAACAAAGGGAGATGGATTGAAGCTAAAGGAGGGAAGGTTTGGATTAGCTATTAGGGGTAAGTTCTTTACAGAGAGAGTGGTGAGGTGCTGGAACAGGCTGACCAGAAAGGTGGTGGATGCCCCATCCCTGGAAATGTTCAAGGCCAGGTTGGATGGGGCCCTGGATAACCTTGAGTAGATCCAGGCCTGGAGGTTGGTGGCCCTGCCTGTGGCAGGGGGTTGGAACTGTGTGATTCTTGGGGTCCCTTCCAACCCAGACCATTCTATGATTCTATAATTCTGCAGATGAAGGAAGTCTCTTCAGAATAAGATGTAATACAGAAGGAGCCTCACTCAGCACATAGGGCTTCATTGCCTTCCTTAAGGGTCTGTGGGGGACCTGCCAGACTGCACAGTGAGCTGATACAAGTTGGCCCAGCATTACTAACCTCACAAGGAAAACACTAACTCCCAGCAGTAGGAAAATAAAGTAATGGTTATTGTTTTCTATTAAATTATAACTTGCAGTTATGATATCAAGTACTGACCCAAGCTGACTTTTGAGTTGCTTTGGCTTGAACTGACTCAGAGCAGGAGAGCTTTACAGCAGGGAGTTTGTTAGCTGATGTGCCATGCAGACCTTCACAGCTGTTTAAGGAATAGTACTGCATCATGCAAAATATTTTTCAGGCAGGCACTTTGCAAACCCCAGAAAGTGTTTTACAGATCCTTCTGCAGAGGAAGTTGCCATTCACTAGCATGCTTTATTTATTTTGTTTGGTTTATTTGGGTTATGAGACGTGTTTTATTCATAGAGTGTGCTTTCTAGAGAACCATCTGCATATATGTTCTTAAATAAAACACGTGGGACTGCGTGTCGCAGATGCTGGGGTGTGGTTTGTGTGTGTCAGGCTATGATGGGTACCAGCAGCCAGTTCCATGGGATTTGTAGGTATGGTGTGTGGAAGGACTCGATGCTCACCTGATGAGAAGAACCAGTGTCTCTGAGCTGCTGGAGTCCTTTCACAGCTCCATTTTATTAGTAAATCCAGAATGAGTAACTCTAGCTGGGATCCTTTTAAGCATAAGCACGGAAGGATCTTGTTAGTAACCTTGTGTCATAAGAAAGTGTGAATTAGTGTGCGTATGAATTTGTGCACCATCTGTTCCCTTTCCTGCAGCACGGAGTGAGATTTTTGTCTCCTTTGCTCAGTCTCAAACAGGTACGTGTGATACTGATGTTCGCTACAACAGAGTACACATTGCACAGATTTTCTGCTAGAACTTACCAGTGGATGGGCATAGATGTGCCAGTGCAGTGCAGGCAGGAACCTAGTATGACAGTAAATACCCTCCTGCCTTTGTCTCCTCTTGTCCTCCTTTTTGGAGTGTATTAAATTTGGGAGATGGTTTGCTTTTTCCTATTGAGAAACCCAAGTGGAAGGACTTATGTGCACAATGCTGTGGCCAGCTGGCATAGCTGTACAGTTGATGTCTTCCTGGGTTGGGCTTGTCTCAGCGATCTACAGAGCGGGCAATGGACAAGGAGACCCTGCTTATATAGGAGGATTTTCCTGTGATTATTAATGCCCTGAAAGCTGAAATCATGTGCTGCCCATCCCTGCCACTCACAGTGCTTTGACACTGAGCCATCGCAAGGGAGAAGAGGCACAGTTTATATATCAAGCATAATGTGTTTTTAAAAAATAAGGTTACCATCTAGAAGGAAAGCCTGCAAGCAGTGTTGTAGAATGAATTCAAAACTGTTCTGCTCTCCATCTAAACCCTTGGCCATGTAGGATTGCTAATCTTTACACCCCAGCTAATTTCTCCAGAGCAGATCAGCTGCAGAAACCTTCCAGCAAAGTTTCTGGTGTGGTTCAAGGCACGAGAAGCCATCTGCAGCATGATACACATTTGGCTTCTTCTGCAAACCGCTGCTGGGGCAAAGGGCTTTGTCTGTTTGGCAATCTATGATATTCTTGTGGGGGGAAAGGCTTACTTTTGGACCGTGGTCCTTACAAAAACGTAAAATGTTGGCTTGTTCCCTCACAGGGTGTGGGGTGATTTCAAGGGAGCTCAGCTCTTTAGGAAAGCCGCACTTTCCAGGTAATTCTGACGTGCCCTGCTGTTCCTCTCAGCTAAGCTGAAGAAGCCTCAAGGACTTGGGAGTTAAATGAGCTAATGCATCGACACCTTGCAAGCTGTGTTTTAACGTGTCATCTCTTCCAATTGCATTTTCTCAGTCCTCCCAGCTCTGACCAGAAGCCTGAGTGTTGTTTTATGCAATCATTGATCAAATCAGGATGCAGATGAGGTCCTGCAAGTATTCATATAATATAGGGGAAAAAAATTACATGTATAGATGGAAACCTTTCAAATGACAAAATTTTGTAGCTGAGGCTATCGGAATTTATTAAGATGAGCTGTAGATGGTGTGTGGCAGCATAATTCAGAGTTTTCACATCTTGTCATTTCAAATAATTTTAATTAAGCAATAGATTTACAATTTGTTCCACAAGTAATACAGTCTGCTCAGATTACGCACATTTTCTGTAGTTTTGATTTGACTACTGGATTCATTTAGCTCAGCAAATTTATAAAACTAATTAAAACAGAAGTACTTTTTTTTGATTCAAATTAAAAAGTGTAAAAACAATGATCTAATGTAAAATGGTGCTTGCAGAGAAAATAAAACCGATTGCAACTCTATAGGTATTTTACAACTTAGTTGTTTTAAACTAAAAGCAATTATTTTTAAGGCAGATTCTTGGCACAGTCTTACTTGTTTTCATGTTTTGAGATGCCAGGAGAGTGAGAGATTAGGATCTGATTCAGCAACATACTCAAACATGTCTATCGTTAACCATGTAATTAGTCCTCATTGAATTCATTGGATTTCTTGTTTGCTGAAGCACTCTGCTGAGCTGAGATGGAGTTTTAAAGCCGGCCCTGACCCCCAGATTACCACTTCGGGTACCAGTGCGTGTCGTGCTGCTCCCTGGTTCTTGTTAAGTCTTGTGTCACCAAGGGAGTGAAAAGTAGCTGCAGTTCCCAGGCTATCAGCATCCCCAGGCAGCATCTTCATGCCAGGATTTTTCCTTGTCTTTGGAGTCCTCCAGTCCCCAAGTTAGCGCTGACAGCCGAGGTTCGTTGTGATAGGGAGAGCAAGGAACATGTAACGTTGTTTGAACTCATTTGATGACATGCTGTTGCAGGTTTAAACACCAATTACCACGTTTCGAGTGACAAATCTGGAAGGAAAAAAAGATGATCATTTAATAAATTTCTTATGAAGGCAAATGACTCATACATAAATCAAACTGCTTCATTAAGGGGGGAAACTCAGTCAGCTAAATACAGAGGTGACAAAGGTTAACTCCACAGTCGTGACACCAGCTCCTGTGTCATTTTTCCTGAGCTCTCGCGATGAGGTGGTGTTGCAGCAGTGCTCGTGTTGCCATCCCAAGCCTCCTGGCAGGAATGGCATTTCTCACATCACTTTTTTGTGACTAAATGTTAGCAGAAGTTCCTAATCCTGCTTTCAGCAAAAGTGGAATTAAAGACTTTTGTTCTTCTTTCCTGTGCTCGTCCTGTGCAAGCCAGAGTGCTCCTGCCATCTCCGTGACGTGCGTTGCTGCACAACAACCCTCCTGGGTCCTGGTCCTGCTTTCTTCTACATCTCCTGTATTTGTAGTATGACCATATGCCTTTATCTGAACTTCTCTCCCATGCCATTCCCATGTTTTCTCCTGCTGTTCCAAGACTGATCTTTGCCCACCCAAATCATCTGGCAGCTGTGGCTGCCCACATAAAAGGTGTTTTGCAGGACTTGTATCCCATGTCTGGGAACCCTTGGGCCCCACCCCACAAGGGCCAAGGTGTTTGGCTGTCACTATGGGGCTGTTCCTGAGGAGACCAGTGTGTGTTTTAGCCTATTTCACAAGCTGACAGATACCTTTCCGTGTCATAGTTAATACACAGAAAGAGGTTGCAGGATGCTCTTGGGGATGGGAGAGCCACCTCAATTATTGTCACCTTGTTTGCAAATGCCATGTTATTCTTTTATGCCCTGTGCAGTGTGCTTTGGGAGTGCGTGAACAGTGATGGTGATGACAGGGTGTATTGGCTGCAGTGAGAACAGGAAAAAAGAGCAGGAAGGTTTGGGCCACACAAAGAGAAAATGAGACACATTTTTTGGTGCTTTCAGAATTGATGAAGGCATGGCAAAGGTTTTAAATAATCCTGATAAAGAATTTACATCTCCTTCTGACCCCATATGGTTCTGCTCTCTGTGACGCTCTGCTCACACGTGCAGCCTGACTCTCTCTCTTAATTTACTTATACCTTGAGCAGAAACAGGGCAGGCAGAGAAAGGCAGCACCAACCAACCATATGTTGTTTCTAATGATTGAGAATAGTGGGTGTGCGCGTCGGGCTCCCAACATATTCCTCAGGCCAGGGGCCTGTGGCACTACAGCTGTTGTGTTTTTATTTCCCCCCTGTATTCTCCCCTCCACTGCTGAAATCTGCAGCCAGAAAGCTGAGGATGCTGTTGCTGTGATACACATTTGGAAGGCGGCTCTTCTGCAAGGATGCAATTGCTGCTACCTATTCCCCCCCTAGTTACACAGCCCAGTACTGATGCCAAGTGGCAGGGAACATGGGTATGGTTTTTGAAATTTCAGTGTTTTCCAAGCCTCCAGCATTAAATACTTTTGTTCTCATTGGTGTGGCAGAATATCCATTATGGTTTCCAGATTTGGGGTTGGTCCCGGTGCCCCCACTGCTTTTGCACCTCAGTGTATTGCAGGGCAGTGCCTGAAATGAGCACTTGGGAGAGGTGGTAGAACCACATCATCGCTCTATTAGTTCACATTTTTATAAAACTGCAGGAATTCAGAATATAGCTCTTTTAACGTCTCATTCAAGCAGACAGTAACATTGAAATGTATTTTATTTGATGCCCAAGAGACACACGCTAGCATTTATAGTGACAATAGAAATCTACTTGTATTCCAAACTCTTCAGGAGAAACATTGATAGCTTTATTCAAAATAATGGCATTCAGAATTGCTGAATCGAGTTCCCAGAGCGTCTATCCTGGAGGAAAGTCAGAGGCATCATTCTAGTCATACTTCCAATAATTAAATAACATCTAAGTGAGGCATATGTGTCTTCTGGTCTGTAACTGCAAGGAGGGGATAACCCGTGAATACAGAGAGGGGATGAATATATCAGGATGGTCCCAGCTCCACTGTGGTCTCATTCTTCTTTCCTCTCCTCTCTTCTCTTCTCTCCTCTTCTCTTCTTCTCTCTTCTCCTCTCCTCTCTTCTCTCCTCTCTTCTCTCTTCTCTCTTCTTTCTCTCTCCCCTCTCTTCAATTTTTGAGTAGGGAAGTTTTCATGTACTACAAGTCACTGAATTGTGTGAGTTAGGCTGTCAGGCATGCCAAATAACAAGCAGTAAGGTTGATTATACATTAAGTACACCACATTAAACTGACAGACAACATTTGCTTGTTATATTTTTTGATGAAGCGGCGAATTATCCAACAGTGGTGAAGCCTCAGGCACAGGTGACCTTGTGGTGAATCTTGGCCATTTCATTTTGCTACGGGTTAAAGGGAGGCTCATTTCGGTTTTATAGAAGAACTCTCAGGTCTCTGTATGAGCTCCACAAGAAGTAGCAAGATTCTGCTATTACAATAAATATAAGACCTGCTATGCCTTAAAATAAAGTGGAAATCTGTGTTAAACTGGTACAAGGCAGAAATTACCCTCATATTCTGAAAGAGGCACTGATACCATGGAGAAAATAGTCTATTTGGAGATCATTCTGCTGATATTTTTCTCCACTGTATCTTTTTGTTGGGGGAGGAAAACAAGCACTCGGTGGCTGAGGAGTTCATTTTCTCCTGCTGCTGCTTTTTTCATTGAAGTCATCATAATCCTCCATTTGTGACATCAGAGTTACTGGCTAGCAAGATAATTATGATTTCACAAACTGAAGATTATGACCTTCAAATGAGGAAGGCACAGCGGGGAGGACAGATTCCTAAGCAACAGCCATCAGATATTTGTGAAATATTTGTGAAAATGTCCTTGCAGTTTAAAAAAGAAATGAGGGAGAGAGGGCAGGAGGGAAACATCCAAAAAATATTATCAGCAGAATGAGTTGCCAGCCAGCATTTTTTTCCCTGAGTTTTCCATTTGGTGCCCATGATTCTCTAACCTGTCTCATTTAGCCTTAATGAACACGAGACATTTTTTTAGCATGCCATATGTGCTGTGGTCCTTAGGAAAAAAATTGCATCCAAATAACTTATTTTTTTTATGTTCTGACTCTACCCAATCATAATTTACATTTTGCACAGTTTGATGCCCATCTGCAACGTCTTTAACTATCAGAAAAGGTAATAAGAAAGGGAGGGAAAAAAACATCAGAACATGTTGAACGACTGACACAAGAAAATCCAGTTGGAAGAAAATTATTTTTGTCCCTGTGTCAATAAACAAGTTGGAAAATGGGTTGAAATCCTCTCTCCAAGTGGTGGAGCCAGGTCCTGTATCTGCAAGAAGAGCCCCAGCAGTCATCCGTGTGTCTCTGGGACCACTCTTAAGGGGGTGGGAGAGTGGTCCCCCCATGGCTGGAGGAGCAGCCCTGATTCTTAGCACGAAGTTCACCACTAAGTTCTTTTTACAGGAGTTGTGCCTCAACTGAATCCTTATTTGCAATTAGGAGACAAGCTAATTAACGACCACAAAGTCTCCCATCCAAACCTCTTTGCAAACATTTCATCCCAAAAAGGTGAATGACCTCCAAAGAGCATCTGCTCTTCTTCAGTCTTCCTTGTCCATAAAACCACCAGAATCATGTATTATTACTTTGGGGCTTGGCAGGAGGAGGAGGAAAGGAAGGCTGTGCTGAAGGGAGGTCCCAGACCAACAGCTGTGAGAGAACATTTCCACCATGTGACTTTCTGCCTGATGGGATCAAAGACATTTCCCAGGAGAGCGCTGATGGACTGTAAGCTCCTCTGCATCCTCACGTTCTGCCAAGCACTACGCAGGGCCTTATTCTCAACGACTGCAGCAAATGATGACAATTAATTACATTTAGAAAACAATCAACGTTTTCCAAACAAAGCTCCAACCATAACAATCTAAATTAGTCACATCAACCCCTTGGAGAGCCCTGACACAGCCAGGCCAGAGGTCTGGCATCTCTGTAGCTCCACCTTGCCTTCCCTGTGACCCCGCAGGGCAGGGTGTTGGATGCAGCAGTGGGGGCTCTGGTGGTGTCACAGTTCCCATTTTAATTCCTCATCACCTCTAAGGTCTATTTTTTCCCTTAGCCTGAGTCAGAAGATGTCCTGTATCCTGGTGCTTGGTTCAGAAATGTTTCATTTGGATAATGTGACCTGCTGGGAACTATTACAGCACGATGAGACCTTCAGTTACTTCATCCCAGATTATACAAACCCAGAATTTTAAAATTGGTTGTGGTAGTCAGAGAGGCGCATTTAGCATTTTCCAGCCTTTGTGGAAAGCTAGCCATGGTTTTAGGACTTGCAGACACCTTAAATTGAGCTGATTAAATGACCAAAGAAGCACAATTTCTTACTTATATGGTGCCTAGGAGAGAAATTCCTGGTGTTAATTTTAACTGTGGTGCTCCGTTTGGCTGTGAGAAGCAGTGGGATGCAGAGGATGGCGAGCACCTGAAGGATGGTGTGGTAGGTTATTCTGGCACATGGGCCAGGCTCTTTGTCAAGGTGAAGAGGGAAGGGCACTAGGTGTAAAAGTCAGGATTTTTCCATAGGTCAAGATCTCCACGCAGCCAAAGTCACATTTGATTCTTGTTTTGCTTCCCCCACTCTAAAATAAGGATGTAATAGTTGTACTAGAGATATTCAGAGAATCATTGAATCTTCAAGGTTGGAAAATACCACTAAGAACGTCAAGTCCAACCATCTGTCCAGGACCACCATGCCAACTGAACCATGTCCTGGAGTGCCACGTCTACACGTTTTTCAGCACCTCCAGGGACGGTGACTCTCCATTTGAGAGCGATCACAGCTAATGTGACTTTAAGCTTGGCTATCTGAATGCTGGAGCCTGAAATGCCCCAACTGTTGGTGTGAGGGCTGCTTTGAGAAGCAGAGACAGCAAGCTGCCTCCAGGAGTTAGATGGTTCAGTTTACAGTCAGAAGTAAAAATCCAATCCAAATCCTCTCGTCCCACTTGAATCCGCTGCAAACTGCTTGTGATGGAGATACGGGCTAATAACTATTTGTATAAAATATTCAGTGGCTAATTCCTCATTACAGATGCTTTGGGGAACACTGTAAGCTGCTTGCAGACAATTGAAAAATTAAAAAAAAAAAGAGGAAACTTATTGAATACATTATTCACTGCACGTGATTTGACCAGCTTTAGGAACTGCAGTGTTAAACCACAAGACAGGACCCTGAAGAGCATCTGGAGTGTCCTTACCCACTACTAGAGAATAAAGGAGCAGCAGAACCATGCCAAGTACCCCAGGAACAAGTGTGTCTATTACAAAACAGTGTTCATTTAAAGATGTAGCTTGAAAACATTGCAGTTGGAGTGAGAATGGAGTGTAGAACTGAAGCATTAACCTCCCCGAGCCTTCCTCCCGCAGCTGGCGTTACTCAGAGCAATAGAATATATATTTTTTTTTCTAGTTAATAAATACAAATCTCAGTTTACTTCTTTAATTTCACTTCTGCTAAACGTGCACCCGCGGCAATGGAAAAGCCAGCAGAATAAATAAGTGGAGACAAATACATGGAGGAGTTCAATTATCATTTTCCCCTTTTGAAACTGCCTTTTAACAACTACATCTTCTGACTGACAGCTTATTAATACTAATTACATTAGATATATGCAACATAACTAATGCACTGGTACTTTCAATTATCTTCCCTTGTCTTCATTCCTTCCCCTGCTCTCCCACCCTCCCTTTTCATGCCCTGTGACTGCAACCTTGGGCTGCAGCTCAGAGCAAATGGGTCTCTCTGTCCGTGAGCAAAAGCCTTTTATTTCTTACATGGGTAAGAAGAGCTGGAAACTCAGGTGTGTGTTCATGGGGCTGTGTGGGTGCTGACTGAGGCACGGTGAGAAATGGAGCTTGTGGCCCTGGCAGCAGTGGGAAATGCTTTAGATTTTGGGTGTCCTATGAATCTCCTATGGAGATCCTCTGAATTTTCTGTGGAGGTCCTGTGAGCCTCCTGTGGAGGTCCTGAAAAGTTCCTTGGCAGGTCCCACGCTCTCTGGCTGTTGTGGCCTCCAGCCCTGGTTTGTACATCAGTTTTGACAGCTTTGTCAGAGCACAGTGCAAGCCCAGCCCTAATCCTGATGGATCTGCTGTAGATGTTTTGGTGATCTGGGATTAAAGCAGCACTGATTGATCCTCCAGCTACCAGAAGGAAAATTAACTCTATCCCTGTCGAAACCAGGACACCTCTCCTAATTATGAGTTCTGCAGAATGACTCTGTGCACTGGCCTTTTTCTTCCACAAAGTCACAGTCACTGCCCCCAGGTCCTTCTTTAGACCAAGGTTCTTGTATTGTCGCAGCTTTGTTCTGGCTGTTCTTTTCCCCCCATATCTAATGAACTGTCAATCGCTTATGCAAATCAGGGTAGAAGAGACATTTAAAGGTTATTTATAATGCCTGAAAACATTATGAAATCAATCATTGCAGGTTTTACAGCTCCCCCCATTCAACTGTCATTTAGATCTCTAACTTTTTATGATATTTTGCTATAATAGTTTATGTAAGAAGACAAATATGTTTTGATTTTTTTCTATAAGCTTGCTGATTGCTGAAACATCTATGACAGTTGACATGGAAATCAGGGAGGGTTTGATTAGGCTTTTCTGATATGTAAATGTTTGTAAATTAATTTTTTAAATTTTTTTTTTTAGGATTTTAAAGTTCTATTTTTAAAGCAGGCTGTAGTATCCCACAGCAATTACACTTTAAAGTAAGAGCCTGAGATTAATTTTTGTGTGAGTAACGTGTATTTAAAGGACTTCTTAAGAGTAAACGTTGACTACTCTCTGCATATAGTTAGTGGAGACACCCTTGAGTGTTCACCACGTATTTACACTGGGCTCTTATGCAGTTACTGCACCTTGGCTATAGTATTTTATAATTGCTAAAAGTTAGATTGGAGCCATGCTCAGGCACAAAACAAAATGGTTTTACAGTAAAAGAAGTTGGACTACTACCATCAACTTGCAAGTGATTTCCTATAGCAGCTCCTCCCACAAATGTTGGGGCTTCCTTGTTGATGACAGGTGGAGAGTAATTCTCTGTACAGTAAGTTTTGTGTCTTTGAGATGTCCTGAACCATGCTGGAAGGCACCTTAGGGAGAAATAAGATCACTGCATCCCTCGAGATTTATTTTAATAATGTTTTCCAGTGGTGTAAATTAGTATATTTTACTTAGTGCCCATAAGAAAGCACCACTGGGGTCATGGGGAGCTTGAGATGATGCAGGTGGTGGAAGGTACCACTGTGTGTGGTCCTGCTGTGGCACCATGGGCCTCTGAGCAGCCCCGTATGGGCACGTCCCCTGGGTGCTGCTCAGGCATTTCATGTTTGCAGGATTTTTATGTAAGAAAGAGGTCCAGCTGATAGAAAATGTGCAGAAAAGACCAACAATTTGAGCTCACTGGTTTAAATCAAGCATTTGGATCCTTGGACGAGGAGACAACGGACAGCGTTTTCCTGAGGGGTGGGTACATCTCTCTGGAGCTTTTGAGCTGAAGGTGATTTATAGGCAGAGCCATGGTTTTTCCAGGAGGTGAGGGACTGGTTAAACTCATCGGGAGCAGCGCCCCAAAGAAGAAGGATTAAAATCGATATTTTCAACTGGATGCTAATTAAAGCTGAATCTTTCCTCGTCTCAGTGTTTTGAGCCCATTAAGCTTTTTGAGTGGTTTCCAGAGTGTGACCGCCAGGCTGAAAAGAGGAATATAGTTCAGGGTTGGGGTCCTTGTTAGCTCTCCTTTCAGTTTTGGCCTCAAAGAGCCAACCTGATGTTTTCAAATAGCAGGTTTGCTCTTGTGGAGCATCTGTCGTCTTCTGCAAATGACAAAGGACAAAGGGAAAGCCAGGATGGAGGAGGTTGAATCCAAACCTCTCCCCCTTGAAATGGGGAGGTGTGGCAGGAGGTTCTCATTGCCTGTCCATCTGCAGCCATGGATCTCGCATTTGTATTGTGCCCTGATGGGGTTCAAGGCTTCTTTAATTCACCTGTTTCCTTTCATCTTTGGAAGCAAATTAACAGCTATTTTAGCAGTATCATACTAAATCTCTAACATTTATTTCAAAAGGGAAAAAGGCCTCAGAAGATTACCTGGGTGTCCAGCTGTGATAATATTACCTGCCTTGTAAAATGCCGTAGGTGACTTTGAAGATGTAAAGCAAATTGAGGATTACATTAACTTCCTTCTGATTTGCTAAAATTATTAATTCAGTATCAAATAATATAGGTTTATTCTTTTTATTTAAGTATAAATGCATAACTGGTTTTGATATGCACAGCAAAGTGCTGCCTTGGAGTCAATAAAACCTATCTTGATTATATCTGTAGTAGAGGTTGGTAGGTTCTTTCTGGTTTTAACTCATGTTTTCTTTGCAATACAAGATTATAGCAGCCTGCATCCCCACTCAACCTAAACAGTCAGAGGAATGCATACTGCATAACAATGCTATTTTTGTAATGTAATAGTTTTACCTTGGAGATTCCCAAATTATATTCAGTCTCTTCCCCTGACTGCATGGCAGATTTATGTTACCTGTTACTTGGTGACCACAGACCATGTTCACATCCAAAGCAAGTCAGTGGTGGAACTGGAAACGTGGCCCCTCTTTCCAAAACTTCCATGGTCTAAAACAGCTCTAGTGATTTTGGAAATGTAATTTTTTTTTTTTTCCCCAAATAGATCATTTTGAGTGGTTTATCTATTCTATATAGCATCCAGGGTCACGCGGAAGATGCTCTGGTTGGCTTCTCTGCATGCAGGCGCTCTCTGGAGACGACTTGCTGATTCAGGCTGTGCTATTTTTAGGGACTCAGCCAGGCTTGAGTGGTTTCTGTAGGTTTGTTTCTGCCCCTTCAGTGCTGGCTTCTGACTCTTCCCAGACGTCTGCGTTGCCAGGGGCTGTGGGAAGAATTGCAGGGCTTGTTACTGGAGGACGTTGTAATTGCAATGATTTAGAAGAGGATGGCTGACTCGGAGCTCGGATTCGCAGGGCTGGAGTGGCTGACACAAAACTGTGAATCTTTTTCAGCTCTCATGTTCAGGCTGGAACACTTAATTTCTCCAGTGGAGACGTGGGCTTATTGTTTATTCATTGCTCCTTAATCTCGATGCAGTAGAGCGGGGAGTAGAAAGACAAGGTGGGAATGGCTGGAGCAACAATTATCCACCACAGTCTAGTGATGGTTTCAGGGAGGCTCACGCTGGATACCTGAGCTCCTGCACTAACAGTCAGGCAGAAAAGGGAACAGACCGTTCTCCCAGCAGATTAAAGAAATATAATGATCTGCTGGGGCACAATCCTAAAGTGTCTTAACCCCAAGTTTACTACGGAAAGATATTTTCCAGTTCAGGTTCCCAGTGTAGCCAGGCTTGGCTAATCCATGTTTCCAAGGCTAGATGTGAGATGCTGTAGTCGGTGCTATTGTTACCTGCCTGCCCCTGCTCTTCTGCCCATGCTCTGCCAGTGATGCTTCCAACATGATGAGGCCATTGTTTAAATTTCATTGCCTCTTCCATTAATCAGGAACAATTTGAAATCGTGAGAGTGCTGTAGCATTTCTGTTAATCAATAACTAACTGAGCTATTACTTTTCTACTAATATATCGTTCTTTAGTGTGCAGAGAGTGCAGACTTGTCGATTACCTGTACTGATCCGACCCAGCACCCATGGGGGTTGGTGGAGAGATTTCCCTGGACTTCATCGAGTGTCTAAGGATGCCCCGAGTTGCCCCAGTGGAGATACTGAGGGTTGTGAGAAAAGCAGGAACTCCAAAGCCCCTCACATTACTGCTGCTTTATCACATCAAGGTTTTTAAAGCAGCCCTAACCCCACTTAATAGTGGCAGAGTTGGTTTAAGTCTAGGCTTTTTTGAAGATATTTTCTGATTTTATTTGCCTTGGAACATATTTATTGGTAAATTTGATTCAAAGCTGCCTTTTCAACTAGGAAAGAAAATAGCTGTGGCACTCAAATGCAGTAAAGTGGAGTATGATGTCTATAATACGTTTGAACAGACACTGCTGACCCTTGTTGGGACCAGCAATGTATGTTCTTCCCCTGGCAGTGATTATCGCTTCTGAGGAAGGAGATGATGTCCACATTTTCCTGCTCCTTGCTGCTCAGTGTGACATGTTGGTATGTACCCACCTTTAACATCTACTGCTGCCCCAGCGAGGCCTGGCAGAAGACCTCTGCTAGCGTCCTTACCGACTGTCCTGCAGTAGGATGTCAGCTGGAAAATTCAATAGCTATAAAATTTTACAGTAGCAGAGCTCTGATAATGGGTTTAACAAGTAATTAGCTGCAGTACCTCTTTGTTTCATAAAAGTAAGGTAGCTGATGAACTTGCTATGCCGCAATTAGGAGCTCATTAGCAAATTAAATTCAAGGCTAACAAATACCTGTAGGGGATATTTTTAGGAGTATTTAATGAAATCCTAAAATCAGAGGAAGAAGAGTGAAGAAATGTAAATTTATTTCCCAGGCTTGCTACATACCTCCTGCAGGACTGGGGACAAGGTGGGTTCTGGAAGTTAGGACTGAAGCTCATCTTATTTACCAGAGTTTGCATTCACCTACTAATTTTAGGCCTCTCCATGTAATGAGAAATGATGCTGTATCCCCATTTTGTTTTGCCCAGCTAGTTAAATCCATGTTGCTTTTCTACATTACTGCTGGTTTGAGAGAAAAGAATACATTCCTTATGTTATTGTTTCCCTGCATCTCAAGAAAGAGTTTTCTTCCTTTGTTTTGATCTTCTTTATTTTTTGAGGAAATAGTAATTGTAACAATGCTGGCAAAAATTATTTCCTGGGCTTCTCACAAAATAACAGAAGATTAGATTCCATGGAGCCATGTATTCCATCAGAAAGTGCTTCTAGGAAAATTTTACTTTGTTTATATGCTTATTTGAAGATGTAATTTCCTGTGGTTAACTCTGCCTTGTCTCTGGAAATCTGTTCCTCATTCTCTCTGCGATGGGTAAAGCAGTAGGACAAAGAGAGCTGTTTTCAGCCTTGTCCTGAGAAAAACCTTTTAGAAAATGATAATGGGCTTCTAAACAAACAAGAGAGCTGGTTAGCATTGGGGAAAATTAATCTTTGACTTGATGGAGAATACCTATGCCAAATTGCAAGCTAGGATATCCATCTGCTTGCTGTTATCCAGCAATATAGATTTATTGTGACATTAAAGAGAAGGAGTAAGGAAACATATGAACGACTGTTTTGGTTCGTTAGCCCTTTATTGGTAAAGCATGGTGCTTGGTGATGTTAGAGGGGTACGAAAAGACAGTCCTTTGGCTGCAAACTGTACAATCGTTGCATTTACAAGGCTGTTTAGAGCATCCCCAAGGACAAGCATACACGTTAGCTGCTGCTTTATGTTACTTGATCGTGAAATCCTTCTTTCAGTTGATTCTAGAGTGATTCAGCCAGTAGCTCCAGGAGATGGGAGAAAATGTTGGGATACATACAGAGCCCTCTGGGTAGCAGCTGCTCAGGGCAGCAAACTCACTCCTCCCAGTGTCAGGTGGATAAAACAACCTCATCTTACCTACAGCTCCTTTGCCACCACAGCTGGGGAGGGCTGATGATAGGACCAGCATGGCTACAGGACAGCCAAGAGCTCCTGCTCCATCATATCCAACCTGTCAGACCCAGGGTACATGAAGGAAGCACCACCAGGACAGTGTCTTCCCCGATATTTCTACTTTAGTCTCTCATCTTCCCCTGTCTTCATCATAAACCCCTAACTTGTGGCAGGTTTCTATGAAGGAAAATCTGTCTGTGTTGTCACTTTCTTTTCTCACAAGTATTTGTTTTTAATCCACTCTAGGGACCTATTCCATGGGTACAACCACAGAGACTGTTAATTTATTTGCAATTAATCTCAGGATCCTCAGAGTCAGGTTGTTAAAGCCTTCTAAGCCAACTTCCTTTTCATATGGGAGAGCCTTTGAAAATGCACTTTAGGTTTATGATGCTGGCTTGGCTTAATGTAATTTACTGTTCACTTAACCGATTATTCAAAATACCAGATGTGACAGACAATAGATTTGGCTGAAATATTACCTCACAGACCTGTTCAACATATAGAACATGCTGTCCATATGTGAAGGCACTGAATGTCCCCCATCTGCATCCAAGAGCAATCAGTTTGGTTTTGAAAGGATAGTGAGGCTGAGTGGGAGGCAAGGTCTGTAATTTCTTCTGTGACCTTTGTAGGAGCTGATGTGAGAGTCTAACCCAAGCTCTTTTGCATGAGATAAAATGTGAACACCTAAAAAGGCCAGTGCAAAGGATCTGTCACACGTAAAACATTTGTTGTTAACTATTCACTGGTGTAAGGAATTCTGCATCTTTGGTAACTACAGTAAAGGCAGGCAGTAAAAACATGGCAGAACTGTGGGACATCCTGGGTTTTTAAGAGCGTGTGTCTTCTGATGGTTGGGATGGTCTTTCTGAAGTGAGGGGTTGGACAGAACAGCATTGGTAAAAGCCTGTGTGGGTCACAAATACTTGCTGACATTACGGTGATTGGTGCATCAAGACCTTGAGCTGGGTAAGGTACAGGACTTTGAGAGCTGCTCCTTAGAGGAGGTGTTGGCCCTCAGGTGGGAACAGAAGAGTTGCTGTTGGATGTTGTTGTTGATGGAGGTCTGTTGAGTTGTTGATGGAGGTATGTCGAGGCGTCCATCCTTTTCTCTCACCACCACCTTTATCTTTTGGAGCAGGATGATGTGTTTGGTCAGAACAACAACAGTGGAGATGTGATAAATTCCAGGAATACCTCTAGTTCAGCCAGCAAGAGACCTTGCTTCTGGAGAAGCAAATATCAAATGTCTTTTTTGTAGTTTATGGTCTGAGGTTCCTTCATGTCAGGACAGGAGCTATCTAGGGTACATATCTAGACCTTTACTATTAACGATTAAAAATTAAACTTGCAGTAATGCAAGAGCCTGAACTTCAAACTCCTACGTGCCACTGGCATGTTAATCTGATCTCAGCAGTACCCGATAAAGTCAATCTGTCTTTCTTGCCTAGTTAATGTTTAATCATTTCTGTGGAGTAGAAGAGCTGTGGTAGGTGAGGCCGAGAGAAGGTGGCCTTAACCACCACCCCTCGAGCCCATTACAGAGCGGGGAACAATATAAACTAAACTTGTATCATTATTTATATCCTGTATTATACCCCTGTGTTTATTTATCTGAGGCTTGGTATGTAGGCGTTCAAGGGTAATAGTACACAGAAAAATCTGCTTGTGTGCACATGTTCACAGCGGACTGTCAAGCTGTTAATGGGAACAGTATTTCCTAGGTCTATGGTAAATGTTTTTAGCAATACTAACTGGGAAAGATTAATGTGATCAAAACCAAAACCACTTTTGGGGGTGATTCAGTGGTTTGTCCTGGGGGTGCTTCTTTCAAACTTTGTAGAAAGGTTTAAAATCAACTTTTAAAACAATTTTTTAAGATGATATTTTGATTTTGCTGTTGGTGATGTTTGAAATATTTCTGTCGTTCTGCATCAACGCTTACAGAGCACGCAAGGATGTAAAGATTAATGCTCTGTGTCAGCACAGCACTTAACATGCTGAATTTTATCATCACTGTAAAGGGAGGGAACTCAGAGATTTTAAAGCATGTCTCCATTACATGGACAGCCCCAAATTACAGTGTGGAGATAACGGCAAGCCCAGGCTCAGACTTGTTACCCAGGGCCACCTTAGCCAAACCCACTCTAGACCTTCCTGTTCTTACTCTGCCACTGCCTCACTGCTGGTAGGGAACAAGGTAACTCCATTAGTGCCATTGATTTTTTTTTTGTGGGTCCTGGCAGCCCCCATGAAGAAGCCTCAGGGTTTGGGTTGCTGCCAGGACAAGTGTGTTAGTGATGGCTGTAGGACCTCAGCAGAGAAAAATGAGAATTAGAGGGTGCTCAAGAGGCTGCAGAAGATAGAAGGGGAAATGTCTTCCCTGTTGCCTTGAACAAAGACTTCTCAGAAGCATTTGCATACCTAACTGAAGTCCCAGCTGTCAGGCAACTAAAGGCCTCTCAAAATCTGACCTCAATTATTTGTTTGTAGAAAATAACTGGACCAGCAAGACGTTGCAGATGCAGCGTAGAGAACTGAAGCATGCACTTCTATCACTAGGTTACCCCAACATGTGTGTAACTCATTCGGGCAACTGGAGCCAGGAATAACACTGAATTCCTGGGTTTTTCCCCAAAGTAGGATGATTTTGTTTGCCTTGTCTCACATCTGACCCCACCATGCCTGTCGGTCCAGTGCCCTTCAGGGGAGCTAATTCTGTCTCGCAATGTTGGAGGTGACAGCTCCGTGCAGATAATTAGCAGAAATGCAAATCAACATAAGTACATTTCTTAATACTGCATGCCTGGAGCTGTGCTAAACTTAGCAGCTCTGAATAAACAGCCCCAGCATTCCCCTCCTTGGAAGGACGAAGGCATTTGGGATGTCGCTGGTACCTTTCCTATCTCAGTGTAGCCAACCCCAAACATTTCATAATGTTAGGAGGCCCTCAGAAATTACTGAGATTAATAAAAGTTGAATGTTTTCATTTCTGAGCCTTGAAGGTATACTTAGCTAATATCTTTAAGCTTTTCTTTGCAAGTGAAAGGCTGGGAAATTGCTCCTGGTTAATGAAAGTGAGATTCTCATGTAATCACCTTATTTCAGGAGTGAGAATTTTAAATAAACTCCAAGAGACTCGTGATAAAATAGTAGGAACTGGCGACATTGAAATATGATCCTCTATCATTAAACCATTCACTCTTAATTAGTTTTTATTTGCAATATTGACAGCTAATCTCCTCTCTCTATTATACGTGTGCGGCTCCCGGTGAGTGGCGTAGCAGAGTGAGTATGTAGCTGGAGACATAATATGATCCTCCCCATGTAAGATTTCCCAACACTCCTGGGGCTTTTTGGTAAAATGGAGGTGTCTTTGTATAAGACATATGGGAAAAATCAGTAATTCCAAGCCTGACCGTGATTTCCCCTGGTTTAGAAGTAATCAGATGGACCAGTGACTCAGTGGAGCCCAGTAGCCTGGCTAAAATAGTGGTGGGTGCTGGAATACTTGTGCCTGTCTTTAGGCATCGTCCAATTTTTGAAAAATAAATAAATAAATAAACAAATAAATGTTTTTTCATTTCAACAAGGTGACATTTGATGATGCTTACTAATTTAAGAGAGGCTGATTAATGCATGTTTAATCTTCACTAATGATGACTCCAGGGCAAGAAATGAAAATAAGTTCAGTTAATAATATGTGTATATATTATTAACAACTTCACTGATGGGGATGGTTCTCTCTCTGGTAGACAAATGTACAAGCGATTTGTAGAAGATCCAAACGACTCAGGGCTGTCAGAACCTCTTTCTGACTTACCAAAATGGAGAGAGCAGGAATATTTGAAAAGTAAAAATTCTCAGCTGATCAACTGTCATTCAAAACTTGGCTAAAAACTGTAAATAAATACAGTAAACATCCCAGTCCCTTATGGTTTGGGGTGCTGTATAAAAATGAAATGATATGTATTGCTGTTATTATTATATCCTGATTGTGGCTGGCTTCCCCTCCTGCCATGCAAATATTAAGAAGGGCACAATCCTTGAATTCAGCCTGTGTGCTGACAGACAAAACTTACTGCAAATATTAATGTGTTTGGTCTAATCATCCTGCTATTTTTTAATGTAATTTACTCGGTCAGGGAGTTGGAATTCCCTCTTAGCTGTTACAGATTCAAGCATTTATGCAAAATCCTCTAGTCTGGAGATTTACAGTGGATTATCTACAAATATTTGAATACATTAGTGCAGTCCTTTAAATGCATTCCCTTTATTTACATACAAAACAAATAACAAGCAAGTTGAATGACAGCACTGTAATTCCATCAAGGAGCTCCTGTCCTGAGAAACCACAGAAATAAAGCACTAAGAGGCCCGTGGGTTTGGAGGAGCTCCACCCTAGAACTACAGCTCTGTAACCTGGATAAGATAATTTTTCATATTTAAAAAAAAAAAAAGAAAATCCACAATTTTATAAGCTGTTCAGCTGATGTGTTTGGAAGAGAGAAGAGCCAGAGAAGGGTGAGGATGGCATGCTTTCCTCCCATCCACTTTCACCACAATCCAAGAAAAAATCCCAGTTATTTCCTTGGTATCCATGTGGCCATTGGTGTAAATCAGAGAGTAAATGCTGGATTGATGTTACTGGTGGGGCAAGGGAATCACAGAATCATAGAATGGTCTGGTTTGGAAGGGACTCCAAGGATCACAGAGCTCCAACCCCCCTGCCACAGGCAGGGCCACCAACCTCCAGGCCTGGATCTACACAAGGTTGCCCAGGGCCTCATCCAACCTGTCCTTGAACACCCCCAGGGATGGGGCATCCACCGTGTCTCTGGGCAGCCTGTTCCAGCCCCTCACCACTCTCTCTGTAAAAAACTTCCCCCTGATATCTAATCTAAACCTTCCCTCCTTCAGCTTCAGGTTCACTGAGAGCAATGGTGGGCGTTTGGAGAGTTCCTTTCAGTCTGACCCACCTGGGAAAAGGACAGGTTCTCCTATATTCAGGGCTATTTTAGAAGCTGATGCTATTTGCCTTCATTCATGAGGCTGCTGCACTCGTGCTCAGTTGCAGATTATCGCTGTACATCGGGGGGAGGTTGATGCGAGAAGATCAGCCTGGGTTTGGTTTCTGTTCTGAATCTTCCTCCTGGAAGGGAAAATAAAATCAAATCCGAAGACTTGAGGCTTGCCTCTGCAGTAAGAGGGATGGGTTCCTGCTGATCCCAGAGGTAAAGCCCGAACAGTTTTCGTGGAACAGTCAATTATCTGTTTCATTGCACAAGCCAATATCTCTTCTCAAAAAGATGTATTAGAGTGTTTAGCCATTCAAGTGATCCATCTGGCTGAGCATTCTGAGATGCTCCTTAACTTGATTTATCAGGCCCAGGAGCTGTGTCCTTGATGGGTTCTGGGCCTGCATGGGAGCTGTCCATGCACCCGCTTCATACGCAGAGGGGCTCATGACCTTCAGCTCCTGGTGGGCGGCGCGGGGCCTGTGCTGTCACGCTTCTGTTGGGACAGCCTTATTGCACATTAATGTGTAATGGTGGGATGTAAAAATGGCCACTGCAGATGAGGGCTGAGGGATCACCACTGGATACTTCCAAGGAAAATGCAAGAAAGCCCCCAGGCAGCAGATCCCTGATAAGACACCATATTTTTCTCCATCAAAATCTGCACATAAATCCTAATGGAGTCTGGTGAAACCCCTGCGGCATGAGACTGTGTATCCTCTTTAAATCTCCTCTGTTTATAAAATACACATTACAGCTCCAGTACTAATGTTATCCCCATTTCCATCAGGTATCGCCTCCAACAGGAGTTTAAATGTGGCACAATGTGGTTACTGATCTGCAGCTGTGGAGGGTTGGTCATGGCTCCAAGATGCCCCTGGGAAAGGCAGCTAAGCTTCCCTGTGAAACAGGGAGTCCAGATCGCAGCGTATCTGGGTCAGGCATTGCTGGCAATTGCTGCCGAGCACGTGGTGGGATGCAGTCCCCGAGCCGTGTGGGTCTGTATTTAGGACCAGAGGGATGCTCCACGTAGGAGCCACCTACCTACGGGAGCTGCTGGAACATAGGAGCAGCTAGAGAGAGGCTATATGTAATGTTTACATCCTCAAAGTGTATTTCAAGGCAAAAACATTTACTTCAACACAAGTAAATTAAATCAGTGGTGTAATATTTTAATTACTAAAAACTTCAGGCAAAATCCTACGTATTTTCTTCTGGGCTATCATCCAGCTTTACAGCATAAATTCTTTAAAGGTAAATTATTAAATTACATTAAGCTCTGGTTCCCACTTGCTGCTTTTTAAAACTGAAAATTGCCACTTGGCAATGATTTATTCTTACCCTCCCTTCCACCCTCCCCCCCATCCCTTTTTTTTTTTAAGCAAGGAGTGCAACAAAGTTTAAGTACAAATGCATTTTGGAGGAAGTAGAGTTATATATTTAATATAATCCGAAACAGATTGTCTACTCAAACACTGTTCATTAAATGAACTGTCTGCAAGTGTGATTTACAGTGCAACGTGGTCATGCGAATGTCTGTGTGTATTTAATAACTGCACAGTAATAGCTTATTGGCAGGAGTGGTAATTCGATTTTGGAGTTTTATCTTATTTTTGAATTTCTGGACCGTGAAATCCTGCTGTCTGACACACTTTTCCATTGCTTAATCTCCTGAGATTTGTGTAAAGAACAACTTTTCCTCTTACTGAAGATCCTGTGCCCCGCTGTGTATTTTTATTGTTGCCCCACACCACCCCCACTCCCCGTGCAGTTCACATACACCCAGCTCAAATTTATGGGCTTGACACCAATGTCCAACCTGGACTAATAGACTAAAATATTGACATTAATGAGCCAAGAACTCCAGTCTTGGAGAAGATAAAATCTTCCAGTATTCTGTCAGTGCAAGAATTTTCAAAGATCATTTTCTGCATAATCTGTTTCATTCTGGTTTTAACTTTCTGAGCTTTTCTATTGATTTAAAGTCAAAACTCTCTTACTTAATGTACTTAAGGAACTAAATCAGTAATTGTTATTCCACACAGAGACTTCTAAATGTGCACTCCTCCTTATGGCTTCCAAGTTTGGCAGGTTAGCACCCAAAAGATCCCAAGTTATACTGCACCCTCATTTCCTGAAGGCCTTGAGGAAGAGTTTTAGTGTTGACATTTCCTCTTTGGAGCAGCGTCCAGAGTGTGCACATTGCAGCTGCATATCCCCAGGAGGGTCGTGGTCCAAGGGGCTCTCCATTGCCTATGGAGAGCTGCCTCAAGCTTGCTCCACAGAGTACCAGGAGGACATGGCACTTGGGATGGGAAGGAGAACATGAGGTTTGTGGTGGCAGGATTTGTTAAGGAGAAGGGGACCTTTTCCATGGCCCCAGGGATGCCGTGCCCCTCACTTGGGTGTGTGGGCTACAGGGTAGGGAGGCTACACACAGTCAGACAATATTGTCTGATAGGGAATTAGTATAATTTGCCTTTTTGTTTTAATCATCTGCCTTAGCCGTAGCTGTGGAGAATGATGGCTCACAGCAAGCTCGGCTCCTGCCTTCCAATCCTTTCTTTCCCCTCTTGTGAGAAATGCACTGTGAGATTGAACAAAATATTTTGAGTACCCATAATCAAACCTAATTCCACCTTCTGAATCAGTCAGCAGAGTAAAGCCTTCATCAAGGGTTCTGGGGGCCCAAATAATAGCAAACCCACCTTCCTAGGAGACAACACAGGCATCAGCTGTCATCTCCTCACGTCGGTAATGCAGGTTCTTTAATTCACTTGTCATTATTTCAGTGTCATTCTGCTTAGTGGAACACTATTGTCCCCATAAATACACGTTTGAATCAGCTAATTATTCATCCAGGATTAGAAGTGAATCCTTGCTTCAAGGCTAGCTCTGCCCCTGAAATCATACTGTTTAAGATTTTAATTGTTTTAAATCATACAGAAGTTGTTTCCTTTAAGTGTTGGAGCCAGTTAGTGGTCACATATGGTTGGGCAGTGCAGACCTGATGGAAAAAGTCTTTCTCTATGTTTTTTCTTCTTAACAAAACAGATACTAGGTAATTCCTGAACCTCTAACCAGTTTGATAATCCAGAGGGAGGCTCACAAAGCAGCAATAGGGAAGTAAGATGACATGTAATGTTAATTAAAATTAGGTTAATTTATGGGGAATTACATGTAGGAAATGAAGTTCTACAGTGTAGTGGTTTCTTCTTACCCCTAAACCAGTGACAACCAAAACAAAGAGCCCGAAACAAAGCTTTTGGAAATCAGCAGATGGCTTCTAGTAGTGGATCATTCTGAAGTTTTATTTCTATTTATTATTTGTTATGAGAAAAGGGGAGAGGTTTGCAGGAGTTTTTTAAGCAAGAACCAGGGCATTGGAAGTGTTTCAGCCAAAGATTTGTGAAGGGATTGTCAAGCTTGAAAAGTTTGAAAACTTTCTGAATAGGAAACCAAAGCAAATAATTGTGGTTTGGTTGTTGTGGTTTGATACTGTAAAATATTTTCATGTTGCTGTTTTGTTCAGATGGGGTTTAATGCTTTAGATCACACCTGAGCACTAACCCTTGCTGTATATGTATTCATAGCACATACATATGTGCTCTTGTTTTATGATCCGAAATTATTGTTCATTGTCTCAAGCAGAAGCATTTTAGCATTATTCCAGTGAATCTTTTTATTGTTCAAAGTAAATTATTTCTCCATTTTTGCCAGAAAGGTTGAAATGGAAGGAGGTTTGGTATTCAGCGTGGCAGCATCACCTGTGAGAAGCTCCTACTGGAGCAGCTCTGATGTTTGGTGAAAACAGCAGCAAAGTGGTGGTAGAAGATAGTTCACATATGTGCTTTTAAGTGCTTTTTGCTGGCAAACCCTTCTTTCCTGGAAAACAGTGATGAGAGCCCCTGTGGCTAGAGGGAGGCCAGCACTGAACTAAAAACCCACTTGAAATCCCCATTTTAAACCCAATGCTTATTAGAATCATATAACGTGTAAGGTTGGAAGGGACCTCTAGAGGCCATCTAGTCCAACCCCCTCTGCAGTGAGCAGGGACATCTTCACTAGATCAGGTCACTCAGAGTCCCATCAAGACTGACCTTGAATGTCTCCAGGGATGGGCCTCAACTACCTCTCTGGGCACCCTGTTCCAGTGATCTACCACCCTCATACTGAAGAACTTTTTCCTAATACCCAACCTAAATCTCCCCTTTTCTAGTTTAAAACCATTACCCCTCATCCTATTGCTCCACGCCCTCGGGAACACTTCTTCCCCAGCTTTTATAGGCACCTTTCAGATACTGGATGGTTTCTGTAAGGTCCCCCTGGAGCCTTCTCTTCTCCAGGCTGAACAAGCCCAACTCTCTTGGCCTGTTTTCACAGGAGAGGTGCTCCAGCCCTTTGATCACTTTTGTGGCCCTCCTCTGGACATGGACCAACAAGTCCATGTCCTTCTTGTGTTGAGGGCTCCAAAGCTGGAGACACAAGGTGTTTTTCAGAGCCACTGTAACTCATATTCATCACTTAAATGCACAACTTTCTCTCTTTCTTCCCCTCCAAAGGATCCTCATTAACACTTGTAGGTAGTTTAAGAGACATTAATATTCCCTTTCCGTCCTCTTGACGAAGTGTCTGGCTACAACGTGAAGGACTGTATGCCATTAATGTAAACCCATGCACAATGCAGATGGCCTCCTATATACACTCTTCTTTTGATGACCGGAAAATTAGGCAAGAAAGGGAAGAAGATGTAACTGCTGAGATCAGAGCAAAAGCAAGCTCATGTCTACAACTACAAGAAGTGCGTGAGGCACAAGTGGCTTGGGTGGAATTTAGTGACCTTGCTGTGCTTGTTTAAGGCTTTTAAAGATTTACTTCAAGTTTTGTGGAGTTATTTTAGTTAAAAGAGCTGGTAATGAGAGCCAAAGAGGTTGGTGAGTCTTAAGCTGCTCTCTGTGCTCATGAAGTTTTATCAGTCTTAGCTTCTTTCCTTTGTATTGATGTGCATGTTTGTATCTTATCTCTGGACAATAATGGCTTCTAAGCAAGTGAGATAGGTAACTGGTCCCTATAAGTGTGTTATCTGTATGCTCAGAAGTTTTCTATCATGGAAGTGAATGCAAACTGCAGAAGCTTTGCAAAACTGGTGTGTGTGGAAGGGGAACGAGGCATCTGATTGCGTTTTACTGATTGCATCTCTACAAAGGTATCAGACCCTGACTTTGTCTTTGAAGAGTTCTTGTCCTGTTAACTGCCTTTTACTGTTGTAATTGATACACCATGGGGTTAAAAAGCGTTAAGGTGATATAGCAGCATTCAACACAGTGGTTACAATCACCCAGAGCCACTCTTGTAGCAGTGAACCCCAGTTTGCTGTATGCCATCTACAAAGCATGCAGTGTTATGTTGATACATTCTGCCATCAAATTAAAATGCTTCTGTTTACCAGCTCCTGGCAGTACGATGCACAGAAGTGTTTCAGAGTTAAAAATGGGAAAGAAAAGTGAAGATTCAGAAATATGGTTTCCTGGGTGCCAGGAGAAGTGCTGACTTGCTGAGACGTTTTTAAGCTGTGGGCTAGTGCAGACATGACATGGCAGAAGACACGAGTACTGCTGGAGCTTCAAATGCAGCAAACACAGCACAAAAATACCATCCTGGTACCCTGTTTCCTTTTGCCCTTTTTTTCCCCTTCTTTTTCTTTTTTTAACTTTCCAAGCCATGTGTTTCAGGAAACATCCAGTAAAAGCAGCCACAGCTGCTCTTTGACCTTAGAGAGGACTGGCTGCCCACAGGGAAAGGAGTGCTGTGGAGGGGGTCAGTTGGTGCTGAGGACTCCGCTCTGCCTCTCCAAAATTAACTTTGGCAGCCAGGGAGGAGGGGCAGTCCATCTGCAGGAGGCTTAATCACACTGGTGTGTGCTCAGCCATGTCGGCTGTTTTATGTTGCCATTGCGCTCCGTGTTTGCTTCTTCCCATGTGTCATCCAGTCCTTCAGAAACTGCTGAATTCATTCATTTGTCCTCATCTTTGGGCTTTGTCCTGACTTTGTTGACAGTGCTGCAAAGCTGGGACCTGTTTCTGCACGCACTGAGTTTACTAGGTGCCCAGACCCAGCTAATATTCAATATTTCTTAGAACTTGCCTCTGAATCCCTCCCACAGCCATCCATCCTGCTGTTGGTCCCTATTGATCATCATGAGCAGCACTTTCCTCTTCTGCCATCAATGCACGGACCTGGTTTGCTTTTTAACTGGCCACAAAATGAAACAAGCCAACAAAACACACCAAAAAAAGCAGAGCAAAATAAACACAAACCTGACTTTTTTTTTTGCTCTTACGCTATTGATAAATGTGCTCTCTACTCATCCCCAAAGTGCTGCTGTATATACTTAGACTGTTGGTGCTGTGCCATAACAAAACCCAAATCATTCCTCCTCACTTCTTCATATCTCATCTGTTTAGGCCTCTCAAATGTTCTTATCTTAATGGAATTTTGCCTTACAATCCAGAAATTGTACCAGGGGGCTCTTGCATATCCCAGGCAATGCTTTAGTATGCATATTATAGCACTGCATTGTCATATGTTACTATAAATAGCTCTCACAAAGAGTCCATATTTCTGCAGAGATTTGCCTGTCAGCTCTTAACAATGGCAGTCGTTCACAATGGGAAAATAGAATACCAGCTCCATCAACCTTTGACAGACTAATAGGGGTTATTTGACTTTCAATTTTTCATTATCGGGTTTGGCAGCCGCAATCGTCATGTTGAAAAATACAAACTGATCTGCTCTCCAACAGGAGAAGACGCTCCTGGTCCTCCTACAGCAAGTACACGAGCACCTGCAATGCTGTGGGATGTGGCCGCTGATACTGCAGGATGGAAAACCAGCTTGTAGTGTACCAGGAGTTCAGAGGTCACAGTATTTGCCCTCCCGCCCTGGCTTTTGATGGAAAGAGTAGAGAGGAATGATGGTATATTGCAGTAAAACCCCACACCTGAGTCTGACAAAAGGATGCTCCCTCTGTCATGAGGGCTATAAACCACCCGCACGGGACACCTCCCCCTCTACTCTGCCCTGGTCAGGCCCCCCCGGAGTATTGTGTCCAGTTCTGGGCTCCCTGGTATAAAAAAGACAGGGATGTCCTGGAAAGAGTCCAAAGAAGGGCTGCAAAGATGATTAAGGGCCTGGAGCATCTCCCCTATGAGGAAAGGCTGAGTGAGCTGGGACTGTTCAGCCTGGAGAAAAGAAGACTAAGGGGGGACCTTATTAATGTTTATAAATATCCTAAGTATGGAATGCAGGGGGAAATGGCCAGCCCCTTTTCAGTGGTCTGTGGAGACAGGACAAGGGATAATGGCTGCAAGTTAGAGTATAGGAAGTTCCGCACCAACATGTGAAAGAACTTTTATACAGTGAGGGTGAGGGAGCCCTGGCACAGGCTGCCCAGGGGGGTGTGGAGTCTCCTCCTCTGAAGATATTCACGACCAGTCTGGACGCCTCTCTGTGCAGTATGAGCTGGGGAGCTGCTTTGGCAGGGGGGTTGGACCCGATGACCTCTTGAGGTCCCTTCCAACCCCTACGATTCTGTGATTCTGTGTCTGTTGCGCTGAACTCTGGCTCATCACTGTCCTTTTGGCTGTTACAGCTCCTTGGTATGTCCCCTGAACTCACGTTGTCACCATGTGCTGCGTGCTCTTGTGGAAATGGCTTTTTTTGGGAAGGGACGTTGTCACAAGGTAGCTCTTCTGGGCTGTGCAAAAGGTGAATCACTCGATAAACATTTCAGATTTAGCTCGGATTTGCCACTGGCAAAGAATTCCACAGGAGAGTTGGAAACACAAAGGCTTTTGCTTGGTTTGTGATGCAAAAAGGCATCTTTTTACACCAGCATGGCTGCCTTGGTATAAAATCTGGCAGCAGTAAAGGACAATGATCTACCTGAGGTCACTGCTTTTACCACAGAGTAATTAGTCAAGACCAGCTTTATAGGCCCTTTACAGTCCCCAAACTGGCTGTTTAGAAGGAGAAATAAAACATTAACCTTTGTCCTGGAGAAGATGTAGGCCGCGTGTCATGCATCTTAGCAAGATCCCCTGTGTGCACAGGTCAGTGCTGTAGGTGCCCAGGCCCTGTCAAACAGCTGGTTGTCAAAGCTGAGTCAGAGTTTGGACAAGGAAATACATCATAAATAACGGGTATCTTTCAGGTTTCAGTCATCCAGATGAAAGGGGTTAAACTGATACCAAACAGCTTCTACAGTTGTCCCTGCAGAAGACTGGAAGCCTGATGTGCTTTGGTGATACCCAGAACACATGGGTGCTCAGCGGCTTTTGGATATTGGACTTTGACCTGGAAAGTTGCCTGCAAGGGCTCTCCAACCTCCTGCTGAGTATCCACTGTCACAACAGAAAGCACCTCAGGAAGGAAATCTAGAAACGGATTTTCAAGTAGTCATTGTTCCTCTAATTAGTTAAGAATTAGTATTAGCCATAGGTCAGTCTTCTAGCATGAACCTCTGTGTAACTCAGGAGCTGCTCTGAGGACCTTCATCCATCCATCGTCCAAATCTACATCCTAGTGCTCTATATTTAGGGGCCATCAGACACATTTAAATATAAATGACCGAGTTCAGAACCTAGTCTAGCACTGGCTTACCTTTAGAAATTAGAAGGGCTTACCCCTAAAAACCACAAATTACAGGAGAACCTGCTTTAATGGGAACCACAGCCTAACGTGCTCAAGGCCCATTCTCCTCCACAGACCGCAGTGCTGTAGCTTAGTCCTCAAGCTTAGAAATGGAAAATTTCTTTGTTTCCTTCTGACTCTGGCACAGCAGCTGTGGGGATTAATTGAACTCATGAAATCTATTGATTTTCTGTAGCTGTTATTAAAGAAAAAAAATAAAAAAAGCACTTTTGCACCCTGTGAAAGGTATGGCTACCACTAAATTGCATGCAATAAACCAACAAGGCTCCAGTCTGTTGAGAAAGCCAGAGTCACATTAGTCTCCTCATTTTATGTCAGAGCACAGAGACTTTTATTATGTTACTGAAACTTCTGAGATAGTCTAGCTCTGCCATCAGCATCATCTCAAGGAAGAAATCCTTTGTGGTACCCACATCTCTCTTGAGGATCAGCAAAAAGAAACGTGGGCTTACTGGAGAAGCCACCCAGCCTTGCCAAAAGGAGGTTGTCACTGCTGCAGCTAAAACCTGTTCAGGATAAAGGCTTGTGCACCCCTCATGATGAGATGGTTGAGGAATAAAAGTGACACTCATGTTCTTCATGTAAACTCCCACGAGTACATCAGGAAAATTAATTTCGTTTTAGAAGAAGTGATGTATTCCACTTGAGATAACAACATTACAGGGTTTATTGACAACTTCCCTGCTGATAGTTGAGTAAAAGCAAAGCTCCTTTCACCCAAGCAACTCAGCAAAGTCCTTTGCACTCAAGCCTCAGATAGTTTCCAAGAGCTGCATGTGTTTACAACATTGAATAAATTACCTCTGCTAATAACAGAAATGAAACCAAACGCCATGGTGTGTCTGGGGCTCGTTCTTCCTTATCACTTCAGTCACTAGATCTATCGTGCTGCAAATAGATTGGTACACAAGCATTAGGTTTCATTTTTAAGCACACTTAACATTTCTGTAAAACCCAAGTTGTATTTTAAGACCAGACCAAAACCCAAAGACAGCGATGTGATATTTTTTGTCTGAGGTTATCAATCTTAGGATATTTTGCTTATGTATATTGTCATCTTAAGTGGCACGTGGTGGTGGCGGCGACAACTTATATGTCGCTTTAAGGCTCTCTTGGTTATTTCAGTGATGAGGTTATGGATTGCATCGACTCTGCTAAATAATGTAGTTAAATAAATCCCATAGCCTGTTCTCTATAAACTGACTATTTATTGAGTCCTTTACCAGTCGTGTGCATGACGATATATAATGAGGAAATTCCTCTCTGCCTTCTGCATTAACTAGAAGGGATTTGTAGAGCAAACCTGTTAGATTTGATTTCTCAGGTCACCGTAGGCATGCCATGCTTTGTTTTCTATGCCTTGGGAGAGTTTTTTGATAAGCAGCTGTTAGATAACTTAGCTAATGGTTGCTTTGCAAATTAAAAAGTACAAATTACCTGGTTAGTGTCACAATGTTATTACCACATAAAAAGCTACTTCTGCAATGTGTGTCTCGGGCAGCAGGAGGAAAGGAGTTTGTGCCCAGTCTGTGTGTTGTATGAAAACACAGTTTGTGGTTTAAAGTTTCCTAGCTTGTATCTCCACTGGCCTAGGTCAGAGAGTGGTCTTTAATTTCATTTATTTTAAAGCAAGGCTTAGGAAAGGCGTATCTATCTATGAAGTGGAAAGGCTTATTCTCTTGCTGGTTCTCTAAAGACCCAGTAGAGGTGTGTGGCTCTCGTTGTGCACAGCGAGAAGCATGTGAGCACACAGAGGAGCAGACAGACTTTGCTTATGTGTTAGCACTCCCGATGGAGTTTTGTGCCCGTGCATCTCCTTCAGAGGAAACTTCAGCCTTTCAGGGCCGCTGGAATTGGAGTCAGGTTTTAAACATTCCTTCTTGGAGCCATTTAAACATACAGAGCCTTTCCCATTCCTCAGTCCATTGTCAGCAGCAGTGCCGCTGCAGTTTCCGAAGTTTCCCTTTTCAAGCATGGCAGGTCATGTCATAGTTGAGAAACAAGACAATGGTGCACAATTGTCTTGATTAGATGGATACCAGAGAGTCAAAGGCTTAATGAGGTGCTCTGGTGTGTAATCATCATCACTAATGGGTACTTGCTTAGAGTGCTTTATTCAGCTAGGATATATTGCATCCTGCTCTCTCTGGCTGTAAATAATATTTGCAACATTGCACAATGTGTTGACCAGCTGCAGGAGATTTTGTGAAAACCTTTAAAAATCACCTTTATTTTTAAAAAAGGTCTATGTGTTTCCATACGTATCGATAGGAGCTGCTTTGGACGCTGAGCTGAATGTTGGAACTGGTTTATTTTGCCACAACAAAATGACTGTGTGGTGTTTAACTGAGCCTGAGTGAGGCTCGAATAGGCTCAGACCTGGGGCCAAGGGATGGGAGGAAGAGGACTGGGAAAAACTTTTTCAGGAAGGGGAATGTTGACGTTATCATGTCACTCATGAGGAAGAATGGATGTAGAAAAGGGCAGCCTTACCATGGGATGGGGACTGAGGGAAGTTTATCTCAATGGCAGATCTGTCATTCAGTTTCAGGACTCAAACAACCCTTTGTGCTGGCTCCCTTATAAACCCTGTATCCCTGCTCCTAAG
This sequence comes from Zapornia atra, assembly GCA_013400835.1. Taxonomy (NCBI): domain Eukaryota; kingdom Metazoa; phylum Chordata; class Aves; order Gruiformes; family Rallidae; genus Zapornia; species Zapornia atra. The sequence goes on along the minus strand of VZTU01022359.1, from coordinate 468,341 downwards.
CTGGCAACCCATTCCTCTGGTCCTGCATGCCAAAAATGGTTTATAATGACACTGTCCTTTTATTACACTTCATACTGTAACTGCCCTTTGGGGCAGAGTCAGCCATGCTATTTTCCCTGTCCCCTCCTGGCAGCCTGGTCAGATGGTGGCTCCACAAGACTATGTCCAACTTCTCCTTTGCAAGAGTGAGTTGGTTACGGGAAACACTGAGGCTAGCTCAGGTTTAATTACCATTAAATCAAGGCAGCAGTTACAGCTTCAAATTGCATATTCTAAATGAAAGAAGTGCACATGATAAACTTAATGACTTGGAGGAAACACTCAAGGCCAAAGGTGTAGGAACAGGGATTGATCTGGAGACCCAACCTAAACGATTCTGTGATCCTACGCCGCATGGTTTGTAAAGCCAGACAGGACCAGCATAATCATCTCTTCTGACCTCCCCAAGGCTGCCCTGAATTAATCCAGCTGCACTGGGGTGTATCTGTCAGAAAACATCCACTACTGAAATACAGGTTTACAATGTTGAAGAACGTGGCTTAACTCTCGATAAATCATTTCCAGTTGTTAATTACTTGCACTATTAAAAGCCAGCATCGCGTTTCAAGTCAGAACTTGCCGAGCTTAATTCCCAGCTACTGGATTGTGTTACAGCTCTGTTTGTTTCATGAAGAGACTTCAATTATTGAACTGCAGTGTCCTGCATAGGTTTTAATAAGCTGTGATCAACTCGTGCCCTCTCCTTTATTCTGATAAACTGAATAGGTCAAGTTCCTTACTTTTTGCACTTACCACATATTTACTATTCCTTTAATCATCCCTGTGGCAGTTTCATGTGAGACCTGTCATGGGGACGGCACTGTTGTAGTTGTACCAATTCACGTTAACAGTGTGATACAATCTCTCTATTCCTGTGTGGCTTGACATGGTCGTGGGATAGCCCCTTTGTTACAACGCCAATGCTTGGGCAAGATTGCCAATTTTTTTCCAGGTTTTCTTAGCCCCTGGCTTCTGAGAAGATGACTTTTCCAACCTGTAAAAGTGCTGTATGTTCTTTGTTCCTGGGATTCACTTTATCCTAATTCCTAATTAGGATTTAGGACGCATTCAATAGCTGTACTGTGGAGCACATAATGTTCACTTGGGTTGATCTTATCAGGTCTCTTCGAATCAATACCTTCTCCACTTCATTGTTTACCATTCCCCTAATCTTTGTCAGTCATTTGACATTTTTATCAAATAATGTTTTCATATTTTCTTCTAGCTTGTTGATAAAAAGGTTGTATAGCTGAGGGTCAATTACTCCAGGTCCTCGCAGGATCTCATTAGAAACACCCACCGCTCCATGTGTCCTGTGTGGAGTGATTGAAACACAGTAAAATCAAATGAATTGATTAGAGAAGTGATATAGAAAATGGTGACAATTAGGAAGCTGCTGCAATAGACAGTGCTGTGATGGTAGAATTTAGTGGCAAAGTGGTTGGTGGCATTGTCTTTTAAAAGAACGTTGATTATCTCAATAGAGAAAATAACCTTTTATTATAATCCTCAGTTGTTGTGGACTGGGGCTTTGGAAGGCAAAGGTTTAATGTTGGAAGAAGGTTGTGGTTCGTTTCAGTTTCTCTTGGGTTTGGCCTTGCTCTCCCTTTGAGGAGCCAACATTCACCTGCAGAGACAGAGCTGTACTGGCAACAGGAGGGTTACCGAAGTGGCCGGTGCGTTCTGATACTCCACCTTTCACTGTGGTAGTTGGCCTTGTTATTTCAGTGTTGTGGGTGAGGATGGTGAGTTACCTTGCTGGAAATGGAGGTTTCTGAGACGTTACTTTAAAGAGCAGCAGGAGAGACATTGCAGAGGAAGCTCAGCGCATGCTGCTGGAGGTTGTTGGGTTTGGAGTAACATATAGTGCTCTTGCAGCTCGGAAGGCCAGTGGTATCCTGGGCTCCAACAGAAGAGGGGTGGCCAGCAGGGACAGGGAGGTGATTGTCCCTCTCTGTCCTAGTGAGGCCCCAGCTGGAGTTCTTTGTCCAGATCTGGGGCCCCCAATACAAGAAAGGTGTGGAACTGTTGGAGAGGGTTCAGAGGAGAGCCACAAAGATGATCAGAGGGAAGCCTGCGAAAAGAGGCTGAAGGAGATGGGCTTCTTCAGCCTGGAGAAGAGAAGGCTGCAGGGGGACCTCATTGCAGCCTGATGGGAGCAGAGAAACAGGAGGGGAATCAACTTTTTAAAAGGGAGAACAAAGGGTAATGGATTGAAGCTAAGGGAAGGAAGGTTTAGATTAGATATTAGTTCTTTATAGAGAGAGCGGTGAGGTGCTGGAACGGGCTGCCCAGAGAGGGGGTGGATGCCCCATCCCTGGGGGTGTTCAAGGCCAGGTTGGATGGGGCCCTGGGCAACCTTGATTAGATCCATGCCTGGAGGTTGGTGGCCTTGCCTGTGGCAGGGGGTTGGAACTGTGTGATCCTTGGGGTCCCTTCCAACCCAGAACAGTCTATGATTCTATGATTCTTCGAGTGTTAATGTGGGAACAAGCAATTTTCCTTTTATCTTTTGAGTTACTGAAGATTAATTGCTTTAAAGCTTCTTTCCTCCATCCTTCCATGTCCAGACAATGTGACCATATTCCTTCTTCTGTAGCTTATCCGTGCCCCCACCCCTGTTCAGGTCCCTCTCACCTATGGGCTGAGGAACCCCCGGCTCAGTCATTGTCTGCTGTGCCTGCTCCTCTCTGGCAAGCCAGGATGGGAAACTAGTGCAAGCTGGTCCCCTGCTGTAGCATGGGCACCCACATCCCTTGGCAAGTCTCTCTGTTGCTTGGTGAGTTGAGGCTTAGCTCTGCTACAGAGTCCCCCTCCTTGCTTAGCCCGGTGGGCTGAGTCTCCAGTGGAGAAACGCTGACAGCAGAGCTACTCAAATAAATACAAGCAAAGCTGATGGGCAGGGTTTTGTCAACCTCATTGCATTTGCATCAGAAACTTTGCCTATTTTAGTCATGTAGATTATGGGATGTGATTTTTCACGCTCTGTAATATCAAGCCAAACCCTACCAACAAAGCTTTGTTGCCTCAAGACTAATGAGGTTGTAAAACTCTATCCATAAAATCAGAATAATGGTATTCCCTTGCATCACAAGATTGCGGTGAGTACATATGTATATTCTGCTCTCACATGGCCTGATGTTACGTGCTACAGACAGAACAAAACTTCATTTATTAATCTGAGGGGCGGCATCTTTATTGTACAAGGTTGCAGTTAAAACTTCAAGGTTTCCTACCTACTTCTTGCTATAAATACTGATACAGTTCATTTTATACAGTGAATAATATAACATCAATTATTGCTGAAATCTGTATTTGTCTTTTCCTGTAGGTACCTGCTATGGTTTCTTTCGTATGTTCTCATTTGTTTAATTAAATTACATTTGGTCTTCTCTTCTGTCCCTGCTTGTTGTGGACATTTATTAATAGTGTCACTTGGTTGATAGTCTGTTAATTTTAATCTCGTCTGAATTTGATTATCTTTATCTATTTACACTTCAGAGACTTTTCCCCGAATTCAGAAGGACCTGCTCTTTCTTCCTACTGTTATGCAAGGCAAGTTGTCATGTGTACTCTGCCTAGGTGCTTTAATGGCACTAATTAATCAAGAAGCAGTGCAACAGAGGAAGGAAAACATTACAAATGAGCGCAGCCAATTTATATGCAGAGTACCACGACTGACCCGTACTGGTAGTCTGAAGGGACCGTCCTTACTCCAGCATTACCCACAAAGCAAACTCAGAGTAGTGAGGGAGTAAAGCAAAATAAGATCACTGACAAGTGATTAGCAGCTAGTCCATGGCACCCATCCCTTTTGCTTTAGGTCAGGTTAGGTTTTAGAGCACTAATCTCCAGTGCTTCAGGCTTCTGAAGCCCTGTGGTAGCACAGTGTAAGGATCTAAAGAAACCCAGTCACTTCTGGGCACGTCTGTGCAGTGGAACAGCATCATGTCGATGTTCAGGTGAGTTTTCTCAGCTCTCAGGTGTCTTGGCTTTTTCTCGGGGCATCAAGTCTTGATCTCTCAGCTTGCCCTGCTTTGAAGTTTCTAGTGCTTACAGGCTCACTCACAAGAAGAGTTGGCTCTGGAGCTGGACTGGGAGCAGCAAAGGAGGCATCTCAGAGGCCTGGTTGTTTTGGAAACCAGTGAGTGCTTCCAGGGGTAACTAGAAATTTGTCAGGGTGAGGAGATGGAGCAGAGGAGTTTGCGTTTAGTGTATCTGGAATTTGCTTGAGGAATTTGTTTGAGGAATTTGCCTGCAGTAGGCAGGATCTCAGGCACAAGATGGGGAATATCCATCCTGTAGGAGGAATTTGGGTTTCTGACCCACCAAGGAACACAGAGAGAGCAAGGGATTCTTTCCTTAGCTGTTCTGAGCACATACAGGCACCTCTCCTTGGTTTTTTGGTTTCACTGGAGATGTTGTGGCTGTGGGCTCAAGGCAGGGCATGTCGAATGGAGGCAGAGCCCCTTGTGCAGGAGAGGGTCAGACACAAGGCACATGTCTCTCTTTGCTGGTGGTGTTGAGTGGGTTTTAGCCCTTGTGATTTCAGTTTTGTTCAAATTCACTACTAGTTCCTCTCGATCTTTATCAGAAAGTGAAATTCTCTATCAGAAATTGAAATACCTCATTCTCTGCTCTGGATTCCTGTAGGAATTAGGGGTTTAAGTACCTTATAGCCCAAAGTATTGTTGTCCCATTAATGGAAGCATTTCTTTACATTGCACCAGCAAAAAAAGTGAGAAGAATCCAATCTCTATACCCCTGTCTATTCTAAGAGATAACGTGTAATTAATAAGAAACGCTGTTGCCAATTGTCTCCTTTCTCTCTCTCACAATGGAGACATGGGGCAAGGATCACACACAGTCACCTTTCCTCATTTTATCTAACAAGGGTGAAATTCTACTGTCAGGCATATTTTCCAGGGTGAGTCGTGATGCACAGCAGATTGTTATGTGTGATTATAAAGCCTAATAAATTTCTGGCTGTCTCATTCTTCTTGGCTGGTAGAAGTCAGGGTTTCAGTCCACGCTGATGGGTGGTAAGGTGAGGTAGGAGGCTGCAGCTGTAGCTCACAGCACAGGGCTACACGTCCCCCTGAAACTCGGTGTCAGGGAGGTGTCACTTGCACCAGCTGGCACAGTGGAGGCAGAATATATTTCCATTTTGGAGCTCACAAGCTGTGAGTGTGCAGGTCCATACACTGAGCCTGAGAGGTTGGGACTTGGGACTTCCCATGGGAGTTGGAATCTAACTTCTGTGGGGTTTGTGTGGTGAGCTTTTGGTTAGGGGTGGCTTCTGTGAGAAGCTGCTAGGAGCTTCCCCCATGGCCAACAGAGCCAATGACAGCTGGCTTCAGGATCCACCTGCTGCTGGCCAAAGCCAAGCTAAGAAGGGGGGGAACCTGTGAAACTGCAGCCAGAGAATATGTGAGAGGAACAACTCTGGATATGTTTAACCTGGTGACGACTGGAGCGTCAGCCTGGAAATACTGCAGAGACTGTTACATGGTGGGGTTAGGAAGGGAACATGACAAGAAAAAGATGTTGTGGTCTTCATAATAGTGTTAACTATTTCAAAGGCACTTGATGGCTGTTGGGTCCTTTTAACTCCTTGGAGTTGTGAAAATGTTAATTGAGTATCCCAGAGGGTGACTAATAAACTTCAGGACTATAACATGTTGTTAAATTGCTTATCTTTGCTAAGGATAGAGATCCATAATGCTAACAAGGGACAGGCTACAGCCAGTGCTTTTTTCCTACCAAACTCTGAGCATGGGCAAGTGGCTTTTGTGGCACTGCTGAGAAGACCAGCTTGGCTTGGCTCAGCGCTGTGTCAGATTGTTTATCTCAAGGGAACTGTCGGTGAGACAGGCATTTTCCATTATTGCTTTCCTAGTGTTAAATTTGATTTGTCTCTTACCTAGTTCTTGCTACAGAGGCTAATCATGCCCTGATTTATTTCCTCTCTTTTTTTTTTCTTGGTTATGCAATCATTTGCAATGAATGATCTATTTGGCTTCAGACTGGCACAACTCCCCTAAAAGTTGGAGTCATTTAAACTGTTGTTTTATCTCCTTCTCTCTCTTTCTTCTACTCTTTGGATTACTGTAAACATCAGCAAGAAAAATACTGCCTCTCCAGTAATTACTGGGAATAAAAGTTCCATTTAAATAAATATATGCATCATCCTAAGCATTGATATTCCAGAACTCTGTAAAACATATCCACTGTAGATGGAAAAATGAGGGGGCAAAGTGGGACAGCTTCAGAACTGGGGTACGACTGGGTGCAAAGAGTGGGTGCTATGGGTCAGCTGAACTGGAAGTGCGGTTGGAGGGAAAGGAAATGGAACCTGGGTTGTAATAAAATGTATTATTCCATTTAGTGAGTAAAAACCATACCAATAACAAGTCAAACCACCCGTATTTACAGCTGACACTGACAAGAAGGAAGTTGCTATTAGAATAATTTGAATGACCTTGGTGGAAGAAGGTCATGCTTCCCATGACTTCCATCATTCCTTGTAATTGTATGCTACATGTGCTTTTCTGAAATGCAATGCCTTACACCTGCACAGAAAATTCTTTGAATTATCCTCCCTTATCATTTTCCATCTTTATTAGTTCAAATCATTCTCTGCTCACTTTGTTTGCTGTACAGAAATAGTGTTTCCTGGCTCAGGTGTGTTCTCACCTGAACTGCACATTTTGGAAAGAATCACAGAATCACAAGGTTGGAAAAGAGCTTTAACATCATCGAGTCCAACCATTCCTGTGCTATGCTAAACCATATCCCTACATACCTCATCTACCCTCTACATAAAAAAAGATCCCACACATCTGAGACTCCACCTAGTTCAAACCATGAGCGTGGCTGAAATTGCTAAAATATAAATTCACAGAAACAGGGGGGAGGTTTGTTTGTAACTGTGTGTTGAACACAGCCTGTACCATGGGTCTTCTTTTATAGAAGGGCAGGGGGTGGAATGGGGTAGGGTTTAAGGCAAGCCACGAAACAGTATCATTAACAAAGGAAGCCTGTTAATTGATAGGTTTGAGAGGGAGTAGCTATTTTGGTTCGCTGGTCTCTAGAGATTTATTGGCAAATGCAATCTAATCATTGCTTGCAGTGCAGTTCCAGAAGGGGGGAAGCAAAAAAAAAAAGCCCCTTTTCAGAGCTCAACTTTATTTTAATGGGTTAGCCCAGTGCAAACCCATGTGAGAGCGTTTCAGATGAAAGGACTTAGATCTCACAAGTCTCCTTCTTGTCAAACTAGAAAGGACGTGAACTATTATTTTTTGACACTGAGGGGAAGCAATCAAATATTTAGGTCTTTTGTTTTCATTAACGAGAACAGGAGGATAAAAAATAGATACTGGAATATTCCTTTTGATTTGCTTCAAGAGTAAGTGAGGCATAGCTATTCATTCTTCTTCATTTGCTTTAAAAGATGAAAATCAAGAGCAGTGCTGTCCTCCCAGGGTGTGCTCTGGTTTGTTGTGGTAGGAGCATTTTCTCTGTCAGCTGAAAGTGTCCATACAGAGCACTTTGTCTCTCTCTGTCTTTTATTTATATGAATGTTTTTTTCAGCAGAAATAAGTGCTTAAGTGCTAACTTTTTTCCCCCCCCCTTCGCTTGAAGATAAGACAAACTGTGTGTCAGCATGTACAGACAATGGATGAAAAACAAACAGAATTTGTTACAGAGCTATTTTCATTTACACATCCTCCGAGCTCGATGTGAAAGTGCCTTTAAAAATGCTGTAGACACGCTGGCTTTTGTACTCTAAATCAAGACTGAAATACTTTGTTTTCCAAGAGAGCCATTCCAGGGGGTGAAACTTAACAATTAGACATTGGACCTTCCATAGGAGAGGGTTTTATAAAGATATCTTGATCCCTGAATTAGAGGTGGAGAAACAGAGAGATCAGGCGAAGGGATTTTTGCAGGGCAACGACAAATCCAGGAGCATAACCCAGGTCTCCTGAGTCACAAGGGAGACATAGTAAAAGTCTTTACACAGCCGAGTCTGGACTATAATGGAAGAATTTATTCAGGGACTGCTGGGATGTATATTGCAATATGATAATCATTTGAACAGGCAATTGTCCCACCGGCTGTCGTTGAAGGATCCTGAGGTATGGTTTGTCTGCTCAGAAAGAAACTGTAAATGAAGTCGTCTTTATTATTATTCCTTTTGTTTTGAAGACCTTTTTAACAGGAGAAATCATCCTTATGATGCCAGCGGGGAAAGATTAACCCAGTGCGTTCTTTCTGAAGGTGAAAAACACTGAAAATTGCCTTAAGAAAATTACATACTATGTCCTGGTAAAAAGCCATTAATGCCTAAGGTGCCGGAAAAAAAGGCATTGAAATTTCAAATATATTGGGCATTTAAAGGTATGAGTGTATGCTAATTATTTTCTTACTCAGATTGGCTTTTGTAGGTTTGGTCCAATATTTCTTCATTGTGTGAGAATTAAGCATTGCAGAAACATGCCACTTTTTTCCTTTCTGCAAGATATCCTGGGCGATTTCTCATGAACAGAGAAGTCAGTAGCTTACAAGTCATGTAATTAGAGGATTAAAATCTAAGTGTAAAAGGAATTCTGAGGCTCAGGTAACAGCTGGAACGTGCAGGTTCACTTTGCAATATCCACAGGAGGTTGTTGGAATTAAGATCTGTCTTACTAAAGAAAGGCATAAATCCTGGAGCCAAGGATTTTTCTTTCTGCATGCTAGTGGAGAGGACCTCTTTGATTTACATCTTGGTTCTGTGAGTGTTGCAGAGAAAGAAAGTTGCTAATAGATCCAAAGTGTATTTTCATATAAGGCTTTGTGATTCGTGTCGACCCTCTGACTTGCACTCGGAAGCAAATCGGATTCACTGCATTGGGAGGCTGGCTGGAGTAGCTCATTATTAGTTTGGAAAAGCTGGACTATCTAGTAGGGGTTTTAAATCTCCTATTCATAGGAAAGGGTGGGAGAAATCTTGGAATAAATGTATTTTAAATGGCTGCCACCGATGTTATTTTCTGATAAGCTGACCTTCATTCTAAGAAATGATGGAAGATTGGCAGTCCTTTGCTTTCTCCTAGACTGAAACAAATAGCACCAAGATCGAGGTTGCTGCATTTGAAATGTATTTGACAACAAAGTTGATGAAGAATGTAATTTTTTTAGTCCTGTGCCCTGGCACCATGAAAAACATGCTTCCCTGAGCTAGGAGAAACAACCCTTTGATAACTAGCAGCGTGTAAGAATGAATCATCGAGGCTGCTGTTCCTTGGACTGGGTTTACCTGCTTGCATCTTTCCTGACCCTGTTGACTCTGGAGCAAGAAAACAAACCCAACTGCCAGCAGGTTGCTCCCCTCATTTTAAAAGCCACTGCCCCCAGCTGACATGCATTGACTGACTGTGTGTCTCCTTCTAGTCCTCTGAAAAGCCAAGGGGTACCACTCAGTTAACTTGCCACTGGTCTACTGCACATTGCGGTGGACAAGGAGTAGGAGTACCAGTGCCTCCTTGATTGCTTCCTCTGGAGGAGGCAGTAACTTCAACTGCTCCCACAGTAGCTCACACCTTTGGGCAGGTCTCTGTCTAGACCCATAATTGTTATGGACTTGATTCCAGCCTTCGAACCCTTTGCTGCATGATCTGCAGCAAGAGGAGATGCATGAATATAATCACCTATGTGTGTACATAGCCGAATTCTTCCCTTAATTGTGTTAGTACAACCCATGTTTTGAGTTCAGTAAATGCAGGGTGAGCTCTGCCCCTGTGCATTTTGATATGAACTGCTGATTAGCCCACAATACATATTTCGCTTTACCACCAGTAGAACCATAACCTCACTTAAAAAGAATAATGACAAAACAGCCCAATTATCTGTTTCCAGAGAAAAAGTCCATTACTGAAGGGGAACCGAAATTACCCTTTCTGTTCAAACAGCCCACTTCTCCATTACATTTGCATTAAAAAAGGGTCTGAGATTAGGTTGCCTTTGTGTTAGGCACTGTACAAACACATAACAAGAAATGGGTCCTGGCCCAAAGAGGTTACAGCGTAAATTAGACAAAAGTGGAGAGAAAGGCAGTGGCTTTTTTTCTTTTCCTAAGGGGAAATGAACCACAGAGTGTTACATAGCAAAAGTGCACAGAGTTAACTGTGAATGAGCTAGAAAAGTCCAGATAGGTGCATTATACTGCCAACAGGAGAGGAACGTAGTTATCCAGTTATTTTACTTCTGGAATTGGGACTCTGGGGCACTTGAGCGATGTGCAGACACCATGTTTGAATCTTGCTTGGGTTTCTGTCTGGAGGCAGCATTTTAAAAACCATTAAAACCAACTGTAGGACCTGCAGTGTTTCTTCTGTTTCTGTCTCCCTTACTGGGAAGCACAGAGCCCCAAAACCGTAGCACCCCTGGTTGTGAGTTAGACACCCGTGCATTGCTTTTCCTAGCACAGAGAGAAGTGTGTGCCAGGGAGTACTGCCCAAGGCAGTAGACAGTGAGAGTCCTGATTCCCGAGCAAACCAGCAAATGAGCTGTTGGAAAGCAAGAGCATTGGAGGTTAAAACATCTCAGTGTCAATAAATCAATATTTTCCCCTGAAAATCTGTTTTGTCAGAAATTTGCTGATGAGCACTGCTAAAAGCCAAGCTCTGTCTCTGTTCATCAAGGGAAGTTCCTAAGAGGTAGGCAGTGCAGTGAAGGTAGGAAGAAGCCAAGGATGGCTTTGGCCTCCCAGCTGTGTCCGGCTCCTCCTGACAGGGCACTCTCTGGGTCCCCTCATGTCAGGCAGTGGGTCCTGATGCAAGGCAGAGCTGCCTCCAGCTCCTGGGCTTGCCCTCTGCACCCTGGTTTGCCTTCCACTGAGGGGGCAAAGCTCCAAAATAGCAGTTTGTGCCAAAACAACAGCGCTGATTCTTCCTTTCTTCCTCCCCCCAACCCTTCTCTCTACCTTTTTCACTCCTCTTTGTGTTCTGGGGACATTTCCAGGCCTTACATCAGCTTTGTAGTGCTGGGAGGATGATGCAGCCCTGAAGTGATCCTTCATTTCAACACCTCCATATCTTTGTCTATTGTTCGAGGTCATTTGTCTGGCCCACAAGAATGAATTCTGAACCTTCAGCATGGCTCACTTTTTACTTTAAAATTCAGTTGTTGGTCACATCTTTTCCACTACCTTCTTTCTCTCAGAAAATCCACAGGTAGAATCCTGACTCCTGTGAATTTATTGGCAAACAAATAGCCAGCAGCTCACCTCACGTGTTTGCTAAAAGACCTTTCGCAACCGCTACGGGAAGAACTGCCCTTAAACAAGAGCTCTGAAGAGCCTGGAGCACAGCCAAATGGGGAAACAAGGTTGTTATTGGCATGATTTTAATCATGATAGACAATTAGCAAAGCTTAATTATATTGAGAACGGAAATCAGAGCAAGTGGCAGTAATGAATTTTCCCAGTAAATCTCTTGTGCTTCAAAATGAAACTAGCTGACCTATAAATACAATGAAATTCAAAGAGGTAGTTGCCCATACAGCTTAGCTCCGTGCTGCTCGCTGCTTGTTCTGTGAGCGCAGCTTCTCCTGCAAGTCCCTTCTTAAATATCTTTCCCTCATGCAGTAATAATCCTAGAAACAGTATTGCATTTTAGCCATTTAGCTGACATCCAGTGTCAAAAAGCAGCAATAGGAGGCTTTTTTTTTCCCCCTGTAGCTGAACTGGGTAGTATGAGACATTAATAGGCTTATAGAACTAAGGATTTTTAAAATACTGCTGTTAGCTAAAATAAATATTATTTAGAACTTAGTAAGTGGGCTGTTTTTTAATATTGTGATAGTCTTGGATATTTCCAGAGGAATTTCTGGCTAATATAAAAATACTAAATTGGGTACTATCGGCCATATAAGATTTCAGAGAGGATGTCTTATGCTTGTGTTAGTAGCCTATAGATCTGATACTTGGTGGAGAGCAAAAGCATCTGCCTTAAATCAGGAGCGCTATTTAAATCATTAAACCTTTTAATGGCGCCATAATAATTGTGCTTAGAGAACAAAGCAGCTTCTGGTGAAAGCAAAGAAACTCCTGTGGGTAGCTTTATGTTCAGCACCTTTAAACAAAAGCTGTGGTTTACAGAGGTGTGAGCAGTTCTCTCTCTTACGTGTTTTAAAGCCCAGGAGAACAAAGCGTGTCTCACTGGCCCAAGATCTCCAGGTAGGTCCCACTTCCTGTGAGTGGTGCTGTGAGCCTGAAGTGACCTTGGCAAAGTCAAACCTGCTCACCTAGATCTGCATGATGGCAGGTGGCTGAGGACAGAGCCTGTCTCCGCTCTTTGCACAGTGGTATGAAAGCTGGAGGCTCCTGGTCCAGCAGTTTGTTCGAGTCTGGGTGGCTTGAGTGCATCCCATGTTCAGAGCCATCTGCTCCACGGGTGCAGTGCTGCGTTGGAAGTTGTAAGCCCTACCAGTTTGTTCCACTTGCACAAATGAGGGTTGATGTTTCACAAGTATATGCATAGGTGTGGAACTGGGATTTCAGCAGGATTAATTGAACGAGTTCAGTGGGGTGTGTTCACAGCATCTACACCCCAAGCTCTTCTGTTCTGCTCTTCTCATTTGTGAATCACACTTCTGACTGAAAGATGAGATCTCTGTCACTTCCATGCTGATTTGCTCTGCATCCTCCTCAGCGGTTTGCAACACAGCTGGATGTGTACAAGAGGGGTGTGCTGGTCCCAGCTGGCATCCAGCATGAACATGCCTGAACCAGGATCACCCTTTCCTGCGTTTTGGGAATTCTCTTTGTGTTGTTGTCTCCAGGGAGGTTACCAAGTGCTCAGCTTGGTTGAAACCAGAGAAGCAGCAGGAGAAATATGTTTGTATTTTTCTGGCAGTCATAAGGATGTGCTGGGTTGCATTACCTCTTCAAGCTGGCTTCTCTGTTAAACTCTGATGTGGATCTTCATGGCAAGTCACCTGCAATAAGCTCAGCACAAATTTAGATTGAACTCGGATATTGAAATCTGAGAAATTTGATGTCAGGGGCTTTGCTGTGGAACTCTTCTCAATTTGGCTTTTTAGACTCATCTCCAGACTATCTAAGCAGATGGGAGTGAAGGTCTGCTCATGCTGCCTTTCCTAACAGAGATCCTAATTTTGACTGGCAAGTCATATTTCCCCAAACAGAGGAGAAAACCTGAGAGAGTGTCTCTTTCCAAACCATTTCTGAAACCCAATTAACTCACTGGAATTGTCTGTAACTGTTCTTGTTAAACACTCCAGTGCCTAAGCAAGGATGCAGGGCAGGCTTCTTGTTTCTGTGGAGAGGCTGCCCTGTGAGCAGTGACAAACAAGTTCTTGCCTGTGGAAAAATCTTTTAAAACTGAAAGAAAAATGTTTTAGCATTTCAAATAGCTAATGCTCAGGGATCAAGTGAAGTTCTTTGCTTTAGGAAGTGAAATGAGTCTGTTTGACGGGATATTTTATTAATCGGTTTCAAGTTTGAGCAGTTTAGCTTTACATTTCCATTAATACTGTAATATCATAGGAATTTGAGATAATATTATTTGGGATTATTACATGCAAGTCACTAATAGCAGAGAAGATGTAAAAATTCATTGCCATCATTGAATTTTAGAGCAAAAGTTAAGAAAACCTAGCTCCTTGTGATTTGTGTGTGGAACTATCGAAGCTGAAACATCCCCAAAGCCTTTCATCTGTGTTTTGGTGTGTTACTGAGCCAGCAGGATTGTGGTTGTGACAGCGTTTGGATGGCTTCTGATACCTTTTTACACCATGGTAAATCCCAGGGAGCTGCCCAAGACCAAAAATGGATTGGAAGCTAATTTGCCATGTGCTGCATACTACAGATACCTCCCATCTGTAGTTAGGAACACAGAGAAAGTGAACAGAGTCCCATTTTTACTATCTGCTTAAGGCAAAAGCACACAATTAGTAGAGGGATAGGCTGATATACAGAAAGGGGCTGCTTGTGTTGCTATCTTTTTTTGCAGTCCCTGTTCAAGGGTTGAAGTTCTGGAACCAGGATTAATGTTGAAATTATGAAAGAAAGGGGAAAATATGTATACAGCCCCATACATCATCCTTAGCTGGGCTGTTACAGCTTCATTGACTTCTGTGGAGCCATGGTTCTATTTCACCAGCGGAACAATTACACATCAGGGTGTAGTAAAAGCACACAAATATCTGGGATAGCACCTAATAAAGTCATCATTTGCTCTGGTTGCTGAATTTAGTCCCTCTGAATTAAGTTATTGCATGGGTACCAAGTCTATTTCTTCCTATTAAGTTTCCTTCCTGACATAAAGCTGAATTATATAATTGCAAAGAAAACATTTGTTCACTGGGAAGTGTGCGCCCTGGCCCTGCCATTGTGTGATTAGCAAAGTGAATTTTTCCTCTGTAGCTCCAATGATTGAAAGTAAGATCTTAATATATCCCATCTTTCCTTTAAACTGCCAGGCTGATGTATCCATGGTGAGTGTCTGCCTCCAGCTGACTTTGGGGAGTGGGAAATACTTTCCTGCAACACAGTGTGGCTTCTGAAAAATCATAGAACGCACTGAGTTGGAAGGAATCCATAAGGATTGTTGAATCCAACTCCTGGCTCCATGCAGGACCAGCCAAGTCAGAGCATGTGTGCATTCAGTAACAGGACAGCATCTGCAAACAGTCCCTGGTCACCAAGTGTGGTGCACACATGCCCTAATTATGGGACATGTGACTCAGATCACAAGAGAACAGCATATCTAGTCACCGCAGGAGGAAGGCATGTAAAGGGCAGGGGGAATCGTAGAATGGTCTGGGTTGGAAGGGACCCCAAGGAAAGTTCCAACCCTCCTGCCACAGGCAGGGCCACCAACCTCCAGGCCTGGAGCTACACAAGGTTGCCCAGGGCCCCATCCAACCTGGCCTTGAACACCCCCAGAGACGGGGCATCCACTACTTCTCTGGGCAGCCTGTTCCAGCACTTCACCACTCTCTCTGTAAAAAAACTTCCCCCCTAATATCCAATTTAAACCTTTCTTCCTTCAGCTTTAATACATTGCCCCTTGCCCTCCATTGTCTACCCTTTTAAAAAGTTGATTCCCCTCCTGTTCCTCTGCTCCCTTCAGGGACTGGCAGGCTGCAATGAGGTCCCCCCAACCGCCTTCTCTTCTCCAGGCTGAACAAGCCCAGCTCCCTCAGCCTCTCTTTGTAGGGCAGGTGCTCCAGCCCTCTGATCATCCTCGTGGCTCCTCTGAACCCTCTCCAACAGTTCCACATCTTTCTTGTATTGGGGGCCCCAGCTCTGGACACAGGACTCCAGCTGGGGCCTCACGAGGGCAGAGCAGAGAGGGACAATCCCCTCCCTGTCCCTGCTGCCACCCCTCTGCTGATGGAGCCCAGGATCCCATTGGCCTTGCAAGCTGCAAGAGCCACTGCTGGCTCATGTTCAGTTTCTCATCCACCATGACACCCAGGTCCTTCTCAGCAGGGCTGCTCTCAAGGAGCTCTTCTCCCAGTCTGTGTCTATGTCTGGGATTCTTCTGGTCCAAGAATGGGGAAGATTTTGTTTAATTGTTTTTGTAATAAGAAGTACCCTAAAATATTAGTGACCATTTCCATGTAAATTCTAGCTCTTTTTGCTTTGGATTACACTCTTGAGCTCCTCATTGATTTTTGAATGCCTGAATCAACCTTTTTACAGGCTTCTTGTCTACAAAATGGGGTAGCACGTTCTCTTCTATGGAGATTAATAAACACTTGTGAAAAGCTTATATTGCATAATGCTGAGTGCCTGGAACAGTCTGTAAAGAAACGAGCAGTCTCTCTTCAGGGATGGTCTTGAATGGCATGCAGTAAATACAGCGTGGAATTACGCAGTGGCCAGACAGATGAAGTACTCCTCTTGCATAGCTGCTTGGTGCATGAACAGACCTCGTGGCCTCTCCATGTATAACCATCTTGCAGCTAAGAAATGAAAAGCTGTATCAAGCAGCAGCATGGAGCAGGGCTGGATTGAATTTACACTGGAAAGAGGTTCCTCCTGAAGGTCTCAGCTTTAGTGCAGAGGGAGAGCTGCAGCTCTGGGTCAGGCCTGAACCTCTCTTTCCATTCTGTCTTTTGGCTGCTCTGTGTACAAAAGACTATTTCAGGTTTTCACCTGAGGATTTGCTTCCTTTTCCCAATTGCTCTGTGGAGGGCCAAAGGGCAAGAGAATACATGCAGAATTGTTTACTAACCTGGATTTATGGAAGGAGGAAAAAAGCTCTACTCTTTTCTCATGTCTCTTAGCTCACTCAAAGACAAGGATCAGGTTATAACCTCTTGTATCACCTCTTCTTCAGGTTCTTGTGATGGTCCTGGTCCATCATCACCATCTTTCACAACACGGACCGATTTCTTAGTGTACTCCTTCTTCTGTATAGGGGTGACTGATACTGGTACCAGTTGGCTTCCTGACTCAGCTACATGATCAACCTCTGAGCTTTGAGTAGCTGCAGTGCTTGTTGTGGGGATTGGAGTCGCCATAGTGCTTGCAGGAGTTGGAGGAGCTGCACCCTCTGACATCTGAGTAGCTACAGTGACTGTTATACTGGTTCTTTCTGGCTCAGCTACAGTCTGTTTTTGAGGTTTGGGTAGCCACAGAGTCTACAGATTTGTTTCCTTGTCAGGATATTTGCTCATACTATCCCATGAACTGTGCCACCCCTGAAACTTCAGACCCAGGGAAAATCTCCTGGCAATACTCTTAGAACAATTTCTTGTAACACTTAAAACTTGAAGAACATTCAGGAGAATGAGCAACAGATACATGCTAGTCTGAACATCCCAGAGATAATCAAAGTCCTTAAAGGCTGTTGTAACAAGTCTGAAGGAAAAAGCAGAGGAGGAAGCATCCCCCCCATAGCAAGCTGTGTGGCCCAAGAGTTGGAAATTACCAAAATGCCACATATAGATACTCTCAGAGGCTGACAAACACAGATAGTATCTTGTCCTAAGTCAGTAGCACACAGTACAACAGAATTAGAAACCTGGCTCCCCTTACTGAGCTGGGCAGGGATTACATAAAATGGGCATGGGCTCACATAGCAAAGCCAGGTGAACAGACAAAACATCATTGTTACCATCAGCTCTTCAAATAACATGATAAACATTTTGTCACAGCTTTTTAACACAATTGGGTCAGATCTTACCATTATCCCAACCCTTCAAACCCCATTTGAGCACCAAAAAGGACTGTGGTGGTTCAGCCCCAGGCAGTGGTTGAGCACCACAGGCCACTCACTCTCACAGGAGAGACAGACAGAGCCTAAGTGGGTTGGGATAAGGACAATTTACTGACAAAAATCAACATGAGTATAGAACAATAATGGCCAATTACACTCACACCCAGTGCTAACACAGAATACCTTACTGACCTGACAATTAGAGTGCTGCCTGATGGCAAGGAAGGAAGGACCAACGAACACAGCCACACTCAGACTGTCCCGGAGGCAACAAAACCCCTACCCTTGCCCAACCATCTGCTTTTATGGGGTGTGATGCCAGGTGATGTGGAAAATAGCCTGGGCTAACTCAGCTCACCTGTGCTGGCTGCTTGGGAAGGTTAACTCTGGCCTGGCCAGATCCAGGACAACTACTTACCCAGGTGCCTTTAGTTGAACCAAATGTAAGAAGTGGGAGGTCAAATGTGGAACTGTGCCAGCAGATCACACCCCTAGCGATGGAGAAAGGATTGACAGAGGGGCTGCGAGGTAACTTAGCTGCTCTCAGAAATACATAGTAAAGGCAAAAGCAACAGAAGTGTTTCTACAAGTTTATAATAGTAGATTTTGTGCAAAGTCTGCATTGAGAGGTCTTATTTTCAATAAACCCTTCATCTGGGGGCAGAAGTCAGCCTTCTGCTTGTATCTGTAGTAGTTAAGGAAATTAATGTAGAAGCTTCCTTGTATTTAAAGGAAGATCAATGGTGGGTGAAAGCAACAGAGCATTTATTCTTTTATTCTGTTTTGTCAATGGCCAGTAACTCTAATTCAGATAGAAGAAGCTTACTGTAAGTGCCAGACTCCTGTCAACTTGTGGTTAGCACCTTGGGTTTTCCATTTTTAGGAAAAAAAAGAACCCACAGCAAACCTAAGAGTGGTAGCAAACCCATATTATCCTACTATGCTTTAATGCTTAGCAAGGGCTGGGGAGACACGGTCCATGTGTTAATTAAGCACTGCACAAAATAGGAATTAAGTTTTAACAGTTGTTTTGGTGGGGTTTTTTCCTGAGTTCCACAGACCTTGTTAAACAAATGGCTACATGCCTGCATTGTACCATTCTTTTCCTGCCATCTCGTTTCCTCTCGTAAAGTAAACAAGCTGAATAATAGCAGATCAGCCTTTTGAGAGTGCTCTTTGTACCACTAACCATGTAAAACAAGTGTATGCTATCCTGGCAGTCACAGGGCAGATATACCACTAAGTATTACCACCTCTTCAGGGCCGTTTTGGGTCAAACCACACCTCTGGATGGTTCCTGCTGGCTTCTGTCAGTGCTTGCCCAGCCGCCTGGCCACTGTGTCCTTCTGCACAGTGCAGACATGCCTTTCACTGGCCTCTGTGGACGCCTTTCCTTCTGCTCTGCCAAAATAAACCTGAGGTAATACCAACTGTGACTGGGTTCACCCACAGCAGATGGGGTCAGCATTGCTCCCGGGGGGTCACAGCTCCTGGCACGATGCACCTGATGGATCAGTCGTGCAAGCTGTAAAACTGGGCAACTTATTTTTAGCATATTCCCAGCCTGACTTATCAGTGAAGCACTTTGAGGTAACGACTTCAGCGCATTTGATGATTGTTCATTTTGAAAGATGTCATTTTAAGAATTTCTGGAAGTTTCAAAACTGCCCCATGGGAGATCTGTTCCATGCCAAAATGTCATTTCAGATTCTAAACTACATACTCCCTCATACTTTCACTTTATAAATGTTTCACAGCACCTGCATTTTTTATCATTGCACTTTTATGTGACCTATGAGTTCCTTGCAGCTAACCTATAAGGCCTGTCTGAGGGAAGTAAGTAATATATTTTTTTAAATTGGCTTTTTCCTCTGTCAGAAGATAAAACCACCACCCAATTATTTCTTCCTTGGGTGTAGATATTTGTATTAATATTTAAAAAAACCGCAATGTTTATAGTGTCAGTCATAGGTCTGTGTTAAAATTAAAACTAACTCTGTCCTAGGGAACCTGCTTGGGCAGGGGGGTTGGGCTCAATGATCCCTGGAGGTCCCTTCCAACCCCTAAAATTCTGTGATTCTGTGTTGTGGAAAGGGAATGCTTAGTTTTATTTTTAATAGTTGTTAGAAACTACTTTACTTCTTCAGCAGTAGATCAACCTCATGATGTTTTCTGCAAGTCATCAAACTTCATTCTTAGGCTGTAATTATGTGTGAAATCCTGCCTGATCACTTTGCTGGCAACACTGCCACTGGGTGTGCAAAGCTAACATCAAAATAACCTGAGCTAATATTTGCGTTGCTATCCCGCATACCATGAGCACCACTGAAACATTCATGGTGTTTCCCTTCAACAAGCTGTTATTAAGGGGAAGGAAAGGTGGTAGTGAATACTTTAAACCTTCCTACAAAGGCTGTTAGGGTCGGGAGGTGGACGTCAAGCACACACATGCAGCTTGAAAATGGAAATGTTTATTAATACCAGCACAAAAAGAGATGAGCAGCATGTGGAATGACCAAGATTCCAAAGCTCTTTACTACTGACAGCCCTGGGAAGATGGCAGTGTGGATGGGGAGAAGAGCCCCCGGGGAAGGTGGGTGGGCATGTTGCTGGGAATGGGGTTTTAAACTGTCCTCCTGCAGCCCATGTCAGGGGGGGACTCAGCCACGGGGCTGTGGATTTGTTCCGTTGCTTTTGATCTCTTCTGTTTAAAGCCCTTCTGCTTTCTAAGGATAAATATTCATTGAGCTAAAGGGGAGGGGAATGAGAGGCTGAATGCTTGGACTTGAAATAGGGAGGGCATGATGTTAAACCTGGATTTCTCTTATCTTGGTCTCCTTCATGGATTTTTATCAGAAAACACAACCTGGATCTATGAAATCTTTGCAAAACATGTTTTAGGCAAACTGGTTTCTCCCCAGCCTCCTGCAAATGCAATGTTTTTAATGAACCAGGTCGTGCTGGTTAGTGTGCACAGCTACAAACTAGTAGGGAGGGCAAACCCAGGGGGATTTGCTCATTCATGTGTCAGCCACATAAAGACTGTAAGGATGCAAACTTCAGTTTTCAGAGTGGGTGTTGGCACTGTGCAGCTGGAAAGTTGAACGTGCTCCTTCCACCTGGTTGGGGTCTGCATTTTGGACTATTTTTTTCCCCTTCACAAATAACTTTTCTAGGATTTCTTGGTCCCCAGAATCCTGTATTGGATTTTTCCTTTCTAAGATGGTATAATAACATCTGATAGTTATATCTCTTTTTACAGCTACAAAGCCATGAACTCTAGGGTAGTATTTCCACCTCACAGCAAGTTTCAATAGAGCAATGGCAGTGCCTCTGGCAGCCTTGGGCTGCTGTGTTAGGGGGAACACTGGGTGCCCCTGACAGTGCTGATTTAAGCTCTACAGTTAACATTATTTTTAAGGACTCCAGACACAGCACACCTCTGAGGATAAGCAGTCGCTTCTGTGTCCTCCCCACAGAGCTGGTGCTGAGTATCAGATATCACAGGAAATCTTTTCAGGCAGTACTGGCCATTATTGTTCAGACGTGTCCTGAACAGCAAGCTAATTGCTTAAAATCAAAGATAAACCCTGGAAGGTGGGTCTCCATAATTTAAATGCCAGGAGGTAGAGACTCTGGTCTCAAGGGTAAATAGGTCCTGTGGAAAAATATGTTCTTTTCATGCTGAATATGTTATTTTTGTGATGCTAATGAAAACTAAAATCCTGTCATGTAATCCTTCCGTTTCCTTTGGTTGCTTGCTGATGAAGATGTGCAACCCTTCCCACCACACCCTGCACCTCCCGTTTCCCTGGCTCTGCTCTCAGAGAGATGTTTTCATAACCAGCCAACAGATTTCCAATGGGGAAGGTTAATGAGCAAATGGTTGCTGGTTGCAACCTTTTCCAGGCCTGTGAGGTAGGGAGTCCCATGGGGAATCAGAGGCCCCTCCCCAGTTGTCCTCGCCGCGGGGACGTGAGGGGTCACTGACCAAACAGCAAGAGATTGGTATCGCTTCGTTTGCAAGCAGTGCTGCCTAACCCACTGCTTTCTGGTCTAAGCTGCCAAGTTCTGAAGCATGAGAAGGAATTAATTACAAAAACTGCTCACCCTACAGCTCTTTATTAGGAAAACAGATTTTTGTGGTTAAAATAAGCTTTTCAGCTAACTCAAGGAAGTCAAGTCTATCCCTTGAAGGAGGCTCGCAGACAGGAGTGAAGTGGACAATGGTACACCAGAAAGGTACAATATTCTTCCCAACAGCTTGTAAGACTTTATGTAAGCTTGTAGCAAGAGCACAAGTGATAAAAGTGTCTTGATGACGTCCCTCCACCAAGTACAGATCTGGAGTAACAGAGGGCAACCGGGCTTGATCTGAAGTCAATAACCTATTTTGTTTTAGTTTAAGAAATGGATTTTTAAACTGTGAACAAATTTTGTGGGAGACGAACATGGAGAGAGACATGTTACTGCTTCTGTTGAGAGGGTAATTTATATTCAGTTTGACATTAAAACATTCAGGTAATAAACATTTAAAATACACTGTTACTAGGAACCAGCTCAGAGGCAGTGCTTTACTGTTTTTGTAGCAAGTGTTTATAATCTAATTAAGAAATAATTAAAAAAACACAAGACAAGAAAGCTAGAGAGAAATGGCCAATGAGAACAGACAAATTTCAGACTGTTTCAGCAGTGAGCTAGTGACAGTTAGGGAAAGTTCAAGAAACCATCGTGAAATTGCTCTTTCTTACAACCCCATGTATGATGATCTTGAAGATCTTTTCCAACCTTGATGTTTCTGTGATTCTGTGGTCAAATCAAACTTAGCATTGGACAGTTTTTGTTTAGCATAGGACTGGTTTAGCATAGGACAGGAACGGTTGGACTCGATGATCTTAAAGGTCATTTCCAAGCTTGTAATTCTGTGATTCCGTGTTCAGAATTCCCCCATGCAAGCATTTAGAAAGTGCATACTAGGTGAAGAAAGTTTCCCCAGAATCCCCTTTGATTTTATAGCAATTATTTGAGAATGCAAGCCATGAGAAGACTTTCTTTCCAAACACACTTTTGAAGGGATACAGAATATCTAAAGTGATTAATACGTACCAAATTACATCCAGCACTGTGGATAAGACTTGACATAGAGTCTGTATTCATTGAGGGAAAATAAGTAACTATTGTAAAAAGTCCTATAAAGAAACCCGTTCTCCCTTGATCTTGTAATGGAGATGTAAGTTAATAATCCCTGTTAAACTGTAAACATAGTGAACTATTATTCAGAAGTCTTGATAGCTTCTAACTTCATGGTTTTTTAAAGTCTTTAACATACATCCCATTCTTTATGAACCATAGCTTCTCTTGTCCCAGGAAGAAACCTGAAAAGACAATGGTGTCTGCGTGCTCTGTAAAGATTCAGAGGGAAAGGCTGAGAGAAGAATGGTGTGATTGTACTTCCTCACCACTGCAGCAAATAATGCACATTGTATTTTCAAAAGGGGGGGGGAAAGATAATTTGGCAGGCTTCCCTGGAATAAGTAATTGAAAAGCTATCACAGAACTGTCTCACCAAAAAGATTGTTTTTAATTACGCTTATGGAGTAAAGTAACATAAACAAGGGGACAAGTTTGATCAGATTGGGTGGATTCTTCCACAGTTGATTCTGTTGTGAGATGATCCAATGGGAACTCATTTTCCTGCAGTGTAAGTTATGTTTATTGTACATTATCCCCATGCTGTATCATGTACCTCATATATTTCGCTTTATGGGACAAATCAGATAACTGTTTAAGGCTGAGTGGTAGCTGACTATATATATTCCTAGCTAGTTAAACTGCTGGTTGTCAATGGGCATCTTTCATGTGAAAGGCAATTTCAAGGGGATGAGATTCTATCTAACAGAAGTACCTCAAGTACATTTTTATACTTGCTCACACGCAGTATTTATTTCATAGCTATCTATGCAGAAGATAGATGTGAAAGATACAATTACTGAAAATCTCTCAACCTGCTTGTGCCACGTGATTCTTTTTGGCTCAAAGAGAGGTTTTAAATGATTGTCCCTTACACAAAATGATTAAAATTGTCTCTTTTTTTTATATATATAAAAGCAATTTTGTCTGTTCTTCAATTTCATAGTACATGTGCAAATGCTTCTTTCTATCTGGTATCCTGCAAGAAGTGTGACAATTACCAATTTTTGCTAAATCAATTCCAACAAAGAGATAACAGTTGGTATCGGTTGCTTTCTGGCTTCTAAGTTTAAAATAATTTATTGAAAGTCAAAAGTATAAACTGGATATCCTTAGGGCTTTTCTGTACATGTTTAATTGGATGTTGAGAAACCAATGAATGCATTTACAGAAGAAAAAGGTTGCCTTCTAAAGACAAAATTGAAATAATCTTTAATCCATGTCTGCGGTGACGTAGAAAATGTGAGGTTGTGATGCTACCAGAGTTACGTTGTTTACTCCATTATATAAAGTGATATTGATCCTATTAACTTCTGTATTTAAACCGTTCTCCCCTGGCTGTTGATATATGCAATATCCTTTTTAATTTTTCTGGGATGAAAATGGGGCAATGCCTATTCCAGTTTAACTGTCTGGAGACATTTCTGTATGAATTTTGCGTGCCTTCCAGAATAATAATAGTAACAAACTTCCAAGCAAATCTTTGAGGGCAAGTCACTTTATAATTATCAACTGCACATTCCTTTCCAGTTTCTCAGTGTGCTTTACCAACACTGACTTCTCAAAGCTTAATGGTGTGTCATGAGGTGGCTGCAAATACTCCCATACCCAGCAGAATAGTCGAGACAGAAGACAACACAAGAGAGAGATATAAAAGCTTTTAGGTACAGATTTAGATAACTTTAAACACTTTTAAAAGTTAAGCCTCACTGTATCTTCCCAGGGTCCTTTGTAGAGGTAAGAATACAGGCTACATCTTCTACAGGGACTTCGTTTATAGTTTCCTGTGGTCCCTTTGTCCAGTGGAAGAGAAATTCACTGCAGCAAGAGCCTAACTGGGATGCTCTGCTCTGCAAACTGGTTGTCAAAACCAAGGCTGTTTCAAAGCTGCCCAAATTTTTAAAATAAAGAGGCAGTGGATTGAAAATGGGATATTCTCCTCTCTTTCTTTGGAAAAAGATCTTAAAATACAGCAACACAAACAATAGCTTTTTTTCTACTCTTTTAAGGTGAGAGATAACGCTGGTCCATGGGCAGTATTATGCCACATGTGTATCCAACACT
The DNA here is from genome assembly GCA_013400835.1 of Zapornia atra. Taxonomy (NCBI): domain Eukaryota; kingdom Metazoa; phylum Chordata; class Aves; order Gruiformes; family Rallidae; genus Zapornia; species Zapornia atra. The sequence continues at coordinate 443,808 of VZTU01022359.1, read as the reverse complement.
GCAGATGCATTTTCTTCCTGGGCTTATTCTGTAACCCCATGCTACTCTGCATTCTGTAATTGTACTGATCCATAGCACACTGTTTCTTTCCCAGTTGACCTTTGCTTTTCACTGACATTTGCAAAATGTGACTAAATGAAACCAGACTAAATAGATGTTAACAGCAAAATCTTTTTGCTGCTCTTCTTTCTATTTAAAAAAAAAAAAAAATCTATTTTCTGAAACTGCAGAATGTGAGGAAAAATGTGAAAGTTCAGGTATTTGCTATTACCACACTACATCCAAATGCAATTAAAGGAATTGACCACTTGCTTATTTTTATGTGCTGATTTACACAAATCTATTCAAAGTAATGAGAAGCCCAGCTGGTACAAATCGTTACCAAATGCCTTTCATAGCCACCTTTAGCTGGAGAACATTTGTTCTGTGCTAGCTGAGAACAAACTGTTTTCAAATCCTACTCAAGTCTCTCAGAAGTATTAGATGTGAGTTTTTTGGCTGTTTTGAAAGGAAATATTAATTCATGTGCTTCTCTACTGGCAGATGTATGTTCTGACAGGTTGTGGTACAACAGGTCTCGGTGTGGTGCCCCAGCTTTTGGGTGGAGGGGATATTTCCTTGATGGGCAAAGCAACCTTGGCAGCAAAAGCTGCTCAACAACCTATTTATTAGTATCTGTACTCCTCCCCTGCTGTTATATTAATATAATGAATTGTTCACAGGTGCTTCAAATGAGGTTTAGATGATCACTGGGAGCTTTGTTACTCAAACAAGCCAAATTGAAAGGAGCAGATGCAACAGTCCCCTAGCAAAAGCACAAAGTATGACTTAATGAAGGTCATTTTGCACATTTTGGCCTTGGTGACCTTAAGAACAATCAGAATGTCATTATTTTACTGTTTCTAGACAGAAAGGTGATTGCTTCTTGCCCACTTGCCTTGATTATTTTTTTAGTCGTCTTTATTACATCATTGGGAGCTCTTAATTGTATTTCATCCTACTCCCTTTTAATTCAGATGAGATAGTTCCCATATGATTGTTGTTAAACTGTGCTCTAAGTCACGTTTGAGCTTCAGTGCTCTTTTGTGAGGTTGAGTTTAAATCACAATGAGTTTTCAAACACGAGGCCAGGTGCATGGGTAGCAAAATAGACACTCAGCTGGGTTTGCAGACCAGGTAAAAGAGGAATTAGAGGTTGTGCCAGATGCACAGCCTAAACTCTTCCTACAATATTGGTACTGTCCAAAGCTTGTTGGTTTCTTCTCTTGTGTTATGGCAAACACATAGAAACTAACAAACTGTCATTGTCCCAGAAAGGCTTGTGCATGCAACTGGCTTTGTCAGAGGTGACTTACTGGTCTACAGGGTCTCTCCAAAGGCTGTGTACTATGTGAAAGAGCTGCAGTCCCTGGAAGATGAGGTCTGTGTCACAGCTAGGTGGTTCTGAAGTGAAGGCGTCACCCTACCAGAATCCTTCCTCTTGGCTCGGCCACATATTTCACTGGGATTTGAGGGAAAAGCTCACTCATGCCTTCTTTCCTTGTTACGGAAACAGGGATTACAGGGATGGGGTCATTTTCTTACCAGCCTTTTTAGCTGTGTTTAGTTTAGGCATTTCTGAGATAAGTCTTTTTCTCTTGCTTTGTGTCTTAGACTGCTCATCACAAAGGGATTCCAGTCTCAGCTGAAGCCTCTAGGGGCTTAAATAATTGCAACAAATGTGAAGGCTACTGTACCCAAAGAGCTTCTTAATTCCCTCCTTCCTGGGTAAGAGAAGAGGCTCTTTTCCTTCCCTTTTTTGAGATGTTTAAAGGGAATGCACTAAGGTCACAATGTGCATCAAAGGCCTCTCTTTGCATCGCTCGAGTATCCACTCGACAAACTCTGTGGTGTGTGTACTTTGATAGTCCAGTGACAGATATCACCACGGAGAAAGGACAGCATTTTAACCTTGAGTACACATTGCAGGAGAAAATTACACAGGGGCAGACAAACCACGTACAACTCCTGTGCAATGAGCCGAAGGAAAGGATCTTCATTTGGCTTTTCATCTAGAAAGGGTTTTGGAAGGAGCTGCCAAATGCTGTTGTTTTGTAAGAGGGGGTTACAGTGAGTTCATACTGGCTGCAAGTGGGCAGTGGTGGTATTACCAGCAGGATGCCCTTCTTGCCAACAGGTAGTACTGATGAGAGTTAAATTACAGTGTAAATATGGGCACAATATTCTTTGTTCTTGGCAGAAAGATACATCAGTTTTATTTTTTCTCCAGCAGTCCATGTCTTCCTTTGATCCAACAGGACCTAGTGTATTTGAAATTAGCTATAACCTAACTCTTGGGTGGGTTTTAGTGTGAGAGATGTGTATTTGGATGTTTTTCTGGCCCGTGCCTTGCTAGACTTTGTTTATAGAAGTTTACACTGGACTCCTGGGGTGGATGTTTCTTTCATGCTTATTGGGCTTTATGGCAGAGTCCACAGAGTGGAGCACAGAGGTAATTGTTGAATTCAACCATGAAAACTGCTATTACTTCGCTTCTCTGTGACATCTGTTATATCCTGTTGTGCATGTGATGAGAGGTGGATTTTGTTTCATTTTGAAATCTGTTGGTGAGCTTGAATAGTATCTAAAATAGTTGATGGCTCATCAAAACACATACAAAATCCATGCTTCCTGAGCTCAATGCAAAATCATCTTCTGAAGGTGTAGCAAATTAGTGTTCTATAGAGAGAGAGAATCAGTTTCCAGACTGTGTTAGAAGCAAAGCAGTGAGTAGGTGTGTCAGGCAGACTGCAACCCCCACCTCCATGCATTAGAAAAGGAAGATGTTAATAGAATATGAAAAGGGAGAAGGTGGAATTCTGGCTACTTGGATACAAATGTTAGCAACTTCTAGTTTCATTTACTGGTACTGTTTAATTTCAGCAAGTTCTCCCATGAACTCTACATTATCCAAGCCAAGTCATACTTGTGCCTTCATGGGAGATTACACATGTACCAAGCACAAGCATGGACAGTGATTTGAAGGTCTAAAGTTCACTAAAGGGCACGAGGCTGAGGAAGCAGCATGCTTCCATTGTCTCATCCAGTATGCACCCTTGGGGGTTGGACCCGATGATCTCTCGAGGCCCCTTCCAACCCCTCTGACTCTGTGATTCTGTGATATGTGTTCCTGGTCACACTCCTGTAGCAGTAAGTTTTACAGCACTCTATTTCTTCCTTAGAAGAAATATTTATTTCTTTCTTAGGGCCACGAAGATGATCTGAGGGCTGGAACAGCTCCCCTGCAAAGAGAGGCTGAGGGAGCTGGGCTTGTTCAGCCTGGAGAAGAGAAGGCTGTGGGGGGACCTCATTGCAGCCTGCCAGTCCCTGAAGGGAGCTTATAAGCAGGAGGGGATTCAACTTTTTAAAAGGGCAGATAATGGCAGGACAAGGGGGAATGGATTAAAACTAAAGGAAGGAAGGTTTAGATTAGATATTAGGGGGAAGTTTTTTACAGAAAGAGTGGTGAGAGCTGGAACAGGCTGCCCAGAGAGAGGGTGGATGCCCCGTCCCTGGAGGTGTTCCAAGGCCAGGTTGGATGGGGCCCTGGGCAACCTTGTGTAGCTCCAGGCCTGGAGGTTGGTGGCCCTGCCTGTGGCAGGGGGGTTGGAGCTCTATGATCCTTGGGGTCCCTTCCAACCCATGCCATTCTATGATTCTATGATTCTGTGATTCCTCATCAACAGGCCAGATGGATCTAGTCTTGCTCACCTCCCACTCCTGAGCTGTATTATTTATTGACATTTGTTAGTCCCAAGCACTTGTATTTCAACAGAAGGTAACTATTCAGTTGAATAATATAGATCTTTTGTAATCCATTATCTGTTTAATCAAATTTAAATTCTGATCCTTGCTAAACACCTTGTCTATGATGTATCTGAAGTCCAGAGTGAGCATATTTGTATGTTCATAAACCTTGTTTCTTAAACAATATAGAGTTTTCCCTGCCCTGAAAGCTCACAAACATCTTGGTGTTCTTGTTGAAATTTGTTTTTCTATTGAGGAAACGAATTTCGTTGTAAAGGGAGATACACTTAGGCAGATGTTAATGAGAAATGAAGGAATCAGAAAGGAATGGGTTATCCAGCTTAACAATAACTTGAGTTTGTTTTGGTTTATTGTGTACGTAACCTTGATTCCATGTAACTTCTGTGGATATTGATGCTGCTGGTTTTGTCAGTTTTCCTAGAGGTTGGCATACAGATTCAGTCTTTGGTGCACAATGTATGTGAAGTAAGCCTTCCAAAAGTTTCAATAGTGTGTGCTTAGCATCTTAAACTAGAGCTTGGCCCTCAGATTGGGGTGAAAGGGTGCCTTCATATTCTCAGATTTGTTACAGTGTTACACTGCTTTGGAGAAATACCACCTTAACCAGAGGAACCACATACCTGAAAAACTGATGTCTTGTCCATGTATATGCTTCACAATCTCAAACTGAGTCTTAATGCAAATGAGCACCATCAGTCTTTCAGAAATCCTGTTTGTTAATGACCTTTGAAATTATTCTGCTTTTTTGGCAGAGGATGAGGACTCCAGAACTGGGTTGTATAGATTCTGTCTTGGTTCTGTCATAATTTCCTATTGAATATGAATAAGAAAGCCAGGAATAATAAGTGAGGTAGATATTTAGGGCCCTAAACTGCACCATTAAGCAGTTTTCTAATGTAAATAAATAGTATGCATTTGAGATGTTTTGTTAAACCTCTGTGTTTTGTCTCAGGCTAATGTTATAATCTCTTTCAAGTGAAGGATTGCCTTTTTTAGATAAACAGCAAAACCCCTTTAGAAATGAAGCTGTGATCTAGTTGACACCTATAAATTTATTACAAAATAAAAATACTGCAAACATCCTTCATTTAAATTGTTATTTGAAGATTTATATTATTGCATTGAGTTGCTATGGTGGCACTTGCAATTTACATTTCTGCCTGGAAAGCTTAAAGAGAAAAAAATATGAATACCAAACGTCAGAAAGTAACGATTTGTCAAGTTTTGAAATGTACTACAGAAATATCAACTTAGGCAAATACATTTGGAAGAACTCTGGCATGCTGCCTGGAGCTGAAATTTCCAGGCTTGTGCAAACCTTCACTGTGCAGAGGGGATTGGGAGCTCCAGGGTTGGAACCTGGAGCTTCCTTGCTGGAAAAAAGAGAAAAATGACATCCCAGGAGCTAGTTTCACCTGTATGTTAACTTCACAGTGGGGTCTCAGAAGCTCAGAGATCTTGTATTTGAACTGCAGGGTTTAGTCCTGGCAGTTGTTTACTATTGAACCATGTACATGGAAGTCTTGAGTTCATAAGCACGTGAAGCAGCCTCACATAATTCCTCAGTCCTTGGCTGCAGTCTACTCCACAGCCTGAAGGGTGGATGAGCTTTGGGGATGGTCCCATGAGTGTCAGTTTCACTTCCATCACAAAGGAGCAGTGACAAAACCATCAATAATCAGCAGCTAGTGAAGAGGGGTTATATCTGGATTTAGAAATGCTGATTTTGGTTCTGAAATGACAAATGGAAAAACATCTATGCTTTGATACCCATGAGCTAGATTAAGAGGCTGAGAACTTGAAAACGTAGCAAGTGGGTACAAGGAAAGGTCAGGAATGTAGACAGTAAAGGCAAAGGAATGTACATGTTAATATTTAAACAATAAGTTTTTAACTTGTATTACTATTAAAAGGAAAATTAATAAAAATTGGTTTCATACTTTCAAAGACGCTTTTACATAGCAATGGGCTCAACTGACTTGAAAGTGGGTGTCATGGTCTAACCTGGTGGGCAGCTGAAACAACCACACAGCTGTTCGCTCACTCCTTCCATCCCACTGGGCTGGGAGAGGAAATCAAAGAAGTAAAAAAAAGATGAAAGTTGTGGGCTGAGATAAAGAGAGTTTAATAGGACAGAAAAGGATGATGAAGTAATACACAGCACAACTGCTCATCACCCGGAGCTGATGCTCAGCCAGTTCCCAAGCTGTGCCACCTCCTGGCCAGCCCCCAGTTATATACAGAACGTGACACCATATGGTATGGAATATCCCTTTGGGCAGTCTGGGTCAGCTGTCCTGGCTGTGCCCTCTCCCAGATTCTTGGGCACCCCCACCTTCACCTTCTCCTTGGCTGTGTAGAAGCTGAAAGGTCCTTGGTGCTTGGCCACAACTAAAATATCGGTATGTTGTCAACATAACTCTCATCCTAAACCCAAACCCAGCACTAACCAGCTGCTAGGAAGCAAATTAACTCTATTCTTGCTGCAACCAGGACAATGGGCTAAGCAAGTTTCAAAGGAAAGTGTTAGGAATCTTTTCTAGTGCCTAACAGAAATAACACATTAAATCTTACTTGAAAATGCCTTGTTCAGCTAGTGCTCATAATACCATGCTGAGGGCATTTTTCAGGATGAGTCTGAGGTTAAGAAAAACACCTACTGAATAACTGGTGCCACTTACTTCAGCACTCGAGTTTTCCTCAGAGGTCTTCCATCCAATTACTGACCAGATCCAGTGATATTTAACTTATCAGATCTGACAAGAGCTGAACCCAAGGTAGAATGACTGCTTAAACATTTATTTGTGTCAATGACACGTTTAAAACTCTCTGCTCTGTCTAAATATTTAAAGAAAAATATAAAGAGGAAAATGTAATGTGACATAAGAGGAAATGAAAAACAACCTTACTTGTTGAGGACATTCACTACACATAATTGCTGTCTTCTGAATAGCTGTTATTTTGGCAGAAATTGAGGGGAATGCAGTCCTAAATATCATGTTTGTCTGTCTCTTTTTAACAAAAATGATTTTTACAATGGCAAGTGGATCTTTTGCTGTCAAAATCACAGAATATGACAACAGCTAAGATCTTTAGGAGCCTTCAAGTCTGAAGTTTTTGATTGTAAAGCTAACATCTGAAATAATGAAAATAGATATATACTTAGGAAAAAGAAGTTGCAGTGTTGTCCAAATCAGTGAGCTTAAATGGCTTGACTACTTGTTAAAGTTGACTACATCTTAAGATCAAGCTGCAATAAGCTTTCTTCTTGGAGAAGTGAAGAGTTTAACGTTTTCAACCCTCCTTTTACTCTCTAATTCAGAACTGCAGATGTACATTTTCTGCAGCAGATATCCTTTGCTCTCCATTTATGTGTGTCTAAACTACTGTGAGCACTTCCCAAAGTAATACAGAACACACAGGCCTTCAGTGAATAAGGGATGCTAAAAGTTTTCTTCATCCATGAACTCTTCCTAGAAAGGAGTTTATTAAATTCAGAGATTCCTCTATGTGGATCGTCAGCGATGCCTGTGGGGGGATGAGAAAACAATGGAACTCAGAGTGTGTATATCATGCTCTTAGCAACACATTCTCTGTTGGAACCTGGCACTTACGTTTGCAAAAGCAAACCCACTCTAAATTAGTTTGCAGTTAATTGGCTGTGAAGGGAAATGCACCTTGCCAAAAAGGATTTGAAATATGAAGCAGTTTGGATTTGTGAAGAAGTTGATCGCTGTACTTCAATCACAGAGTCTTTCATAGGCATGAAGTTGGAGCTGTTCATTTGCAGTTGAGGAAAGTGTTTGCATGAGGGCTAGTTTAGTAGTACTTTGAATATGTGCTGGAGAATAACAGGAGGTAGCAGACACAACATGAAGATCTTTTTTCTACATTTCCCTTCTGAGACTGAAAATGGAACGAGTGGTCATGTGTATAACAGTGGTTAGTGTCTATGTAGTGTTTTATGTCCTTGAATGTCTCTATGATCTTTCCAAATATTAGAGGAGAAAGACTCATTCATAGTTGGACTGTGAAATAGGTAGGATAGAGGTGGACTTGAAGTATAGGTTGACTTACCCAACCAGTCAGTGATAAATTTGAACAAAGCTTCTCAATCCTTTTTTGCATGTCTAACTTCAAGATCATGCATTCTTTGTTGAGATGCATGAGAGGAAGAGTTCCTTCTGTTATCAAACCAATACAGCAGGAACTCCACCTTCAGAAACCAGCAACGAGGGTCTGGAACTTTCAAGACTTAAGTTCATTTGTACAGATGTCAGCGACTTTTCCGGATAACACATGTTTCACCAGATTGCATTGTATGGTCAAGAATTAGCATAACCTCTTCCTGTTGTGTCACTGCCAGATGATAGAGGGGTTTCTCTACCTCTGAAGAATCACCACAATTTTTCTGCGTATATCTTTTTGACACATAAGAGTGGTGTTCAGCAATGTATTCTGTTCAGGCACCTATCAGATGAGTCGGTATAAGTAGGTAAGAAAATATCCATAATAGATCATTAGTGAAATAAGACTGCTGAGTTTCCTCCCATTTGAGAAAACAGAGGATGAATACCAAATCATAATTAATCCTGCTGAATGACTAAGGAGCTGTGTGGCCACAACAGTAAGAGGTGGCCCACCATAGCTACTGATAATGCAGTCAGTCTGAAAATAATTTTCAGTCAGTGCCTAATTGCCTTACAGGAACTTATTAAACTGAAACCACTATTGTGTGAGGAACTATTCACATAGAGTATCTCCAGAGTGATCAAGATGATCCTGCTGTGGGCTACAATATAGATCAGTAAATGGGAAGAGTGGTTTTGTGAAGAAGCTGGCATTTTGAGAGCTCAGTTGGCAAGGGATGGGTCTGTACATCATTCTGCATTTTAGTAAGATGTAAAAAGCAGAAATAATGGCTAATTCCTTTTCAAATATTTGAACACCCACTCTAAAATCACACTCGAATCAATTAAAGCATAACAAATATCTTTCACTTCTAGATTCTTTAAAAGCACCACCTAAAGCCCCTTCTCCAGCATCTCTCAACATTTTTTCTGTTAACACTGTTTGGTAGGCATTTATAATCAGCACAGCATGGGAGACATTAATTAGTTTAATGAAAATAAGACCTATATATTCCACCTCAGAGACTGTCCAGTTCTCATCAATACTAATGGATGCTACACAGGTTTTATGGCCTGGTGATTTACCATTTATGTAGGATGACACTAGTTTTGCAGTGAGGATAATAACTTAGCATTTCACATGAGAAACAAATTGGTTTGCTGCTGGACACAGCTCCATAGATTGAACAGAACTTGCTTCTCCTTGACTAACAGAATGCCAGAAGTTTGCATCACTAGAGCAGATTTTCGGACGGGAGGTGCTGGGGATCCATCTTTCAACAAATGTCCCTCACTTGTGTCTGCTCTGAAAGGAAACCAGCTCCAGCCTGTGTGCCTAACCAGGGTTAGCTGATGCTGATTAACTTGCCTGTGAGGTGAAACCAGGTTGTTTTTTGACTACCCTTTTCCCAGGGAGTGGGGAAATCTGACTGTGAATTATCAGTGAATTTGCTGTCAATAATTATTCTGTGAATTATCTCTTATTTCCAGGTAAACAGTTTTACTCTGTGGAGTACTTCATAGAGAGGTTTACTAGCAACTGCAGTTCTCACCACAGGTGTGCAGGGATGGATATCTTTGTGTTATTTTGAGGGAATTCTTTAGGCAATTTAAGCAGTGGTCTTGGTTGTAACATGGAATTCATCCCTGTCTCAACTAATATGTGCCAGAATACTTAAATAGCTTATGATCATTGTCCTGCTACCTCAAATCTCATCAGGAACTAAGTTGACAATACTGCTTTACCTTCATTTATTTTAGCAAGTACTCAGGGACTAAAGTGGTGCAGAGGTAAACTATTCAAGACATAGGAATAGTGCTTTAGAGATCTACTTTTTGGCATTCTTGTCTTCAGCTGCTCCAGTGGTTAGTAGAAATAGCATCTCTGGCCTATGGTTCATAATATATCTTATAATTCATAATATATCTTATAACTCTTAATCCTTTAACACTTAATCTGTGATGGCCCAGTACCTCATCCAAAAGGAGAATATAGCAACATTGAGTGGAAACAAGCTTTACAGATAAAGACAAAAGAAGGCTATGCCCATCATCACATCATATTTCTTTGCATCTTGGTTACGTTTTTCACTGGAGAGGAGGAACTGTGACCATATAAATGTTCTCATGTGAGAATTTGTGTTGCAAAGTTATGGCCTAAAAAATACTTTACATTAAAACAGAGCAGATTGCTTATGGCAACTCCTGCATAATGACGGAACACAATGAAGAACTGCACTTCATATTGCTCTTCAGGTCTGTTCCATTTTCATAGTTTTTTTTAAAAAGTAGAAAATTGCATAGTATAATTACAAGTTCATTTGCATTCATATTACAAGCTGTGAGCTAGTACAGTCTTTTATGTTTAAAAAATATTGTTAGCAAGTGTGACTTGCATCCATAAATTTCAGAAATGGGAATGAAGTTTACACTTACTCAAAGTTCCTTCAAAGTTCCTTCAACTTTGAGTTAGTCAATGGCTAACACCCTTTAAACTGCAGGACGTCAGGGAGGTCAGCAACAAGGTAGATGCAACTTCATTTTATTGGGTAACGGGCGTGGGTGTAGAGCAGTTCGTTTACTGTTTCCCCAACAAAAAATAGGTCTTTTGGGAACTGAGGATCACCAACATTTTTTGGACTTAGTGTTTACCAACAAGCATAGCTGTCTGTCAGCTAGAAGATGCACTCTATCATTTCCTGATGGAAAGGCAACTTGTTACTTTTTTTTTCCCAAACCTTTGTCTTCCTGACATGGTGAAATTCTCAGCAACAGGAAATACTGCTGCAATTCAATTTACTGCAGGGACTTACTGTTTTTTAATCCACATTAGAATAAGTAGTTTCAATTTATAATCCTGCCTTTTGCTTCTGTAATAAATGGAATTGAAGAAAACAGCTCTATATAGTAAAAGTCTCCATTCCATCAACTACTTCTATAAAAGTGGTATGATTTTTGAAGTGCATTTTTGTTAAGTTGCAAAGGTTATTAGATGACTTTATCTTTTATGCTTAATACCTAATACAGTATGGAAAGAATAACTGAGGAAGATGAAACTGGAAATATTGGAGTGCATGCACTTTCCATCAATCTGTTGGCTGGGCCTCTCCCTCTGCTCTTGGATGGGCTCTCCCTGCCCTGTTAAAGCACGTTGCCACATCGGTTCAGATCTCCTGCCTGTCATTTAGAGGTAAAATAACCTTTAGACATCTTTCTACCTTGTAAGCATCTTGGTGATCACTCCTTGACTGTCATCTCGAAGAATGCACGTCCGCAGCTAGGTATTTGTGTGCCTGGCATAATGTCTTGCTGGTAATTTCTGATCAGATTGGATACTCTAATGGTTTGAGCCCTCTTCCCTGTCAGCCAAAGGAGACGCTGCCACTCAGACCCAGAGGCGATCAGATCTATCTAGAGGTTGCAAAAAGCTTTCCTTTTAGTCATTTACCTCAGTTAGCTAGAGCAGAGCTGCTTTTATGCCTTGATTGGAGATAATACTGGTGAAATAGCAATAACCTCGTGAATGTACTTCTCCTCTGTATGTAAATCCTTTCAGGAAGAGCATGACAACCTCTGTTTTCTGTGGGTCTCCGTTTGTAAAGAAGCTGTTATCACAGAATAAGTTTAATGGGTCGTGAATTTTGTGTTGAAAGGAGAGTCTCTCCATGATTTCTGATCTGCCTGCAATAGACCTATTGGCTCGGCAGCAAGTGCATTAGGCTAAATATGCTTCCTCCATTGACTCTGAAGGTAACAGCCCTAAATGCCTCATTAAATTTTCATGGGTGACTGAGAGAAGCCATGAGAAAAACACCACACTGGTAGCGGTGTGACAGCGGGGCCCCCCGATACACACACACACCCCCACCGCCGCCGGTCGCCACACGGGCCGTGGGTCACCCGCTCCCGGGGGGACGGGCAACCCGGTCAAGGCAGCAACTGTGCGGGCACGGAGCCCCGGGTCTGTGAGGAAGGACTGGGGCGAGGTGGGGGAAGACCGTGTTCGCGGCGGCGTGGACGGGTTTCACACGTGGGCAGGGGCCGGCAGGCTGCCCTCCCGCCCTGAGTGACTGACCGCCTCCCTTCCCCGCGCCCCGGGGCAGCCCCTTTTACCGACACCGCTGGATTCCCGCTGCCCTGGCCGCGGCTTGAGCGCGATGATGCGGGAGCCAGGCGGCTTTGAGGGGCCGGGTATCTCTGAGGGGTGTTCGGCGGCGGGGCCGCCAGCCGGTCCTTCACACGGGGGCTGCCCCGGAGGCGAGTGACAGGTTGGGGGCGAGCGGCGCGCCATCCTCCCCCCGCCCAGTCAGCCCCCCTCCTCTCCCAACCCCCCTTCTCCCTGCCCAGCTGCACCAACGGCGCAGAGACCCCCAGCCCTGGGAGAGGAGGAGGAGACCGACCCCTCATCGGCAGCTTTCCTCCGCCACACACCTCCCCCTTTCCCCTCCCTCTGGCCTCAGCGCCGCACTGGCGGAGGCCGGAGAGGGCAGGCAACGCGGGAAGGCGGCTCTCCCAGCATGGACGAGCCATGTGTATCCTAAGGAATAACAGCAGCTGCTGCGCCCACGATGGGGAGCAGAGGAACGCGAGGAGGAGAGGGTTCGCTGGGGCAGGTGAGGGCGCCGGCTCCCTGCTCCCTTCGGCGGCCGGGGGGGGTGGTGTTTGCCCGNGTGTTTGCCCGTCTTCGGGGCGGGCGCGGCGGCAGGTGCGGTGGGGGGGTCCGGGAGGGGAGGAGGAGAGCGAGCGGGCGGCTCCCGGGGTGCCCCGGTGGCGGGGTGCGCTGCTCCTTTCTGTGAGAGGGGAGCCTCTCTCCCCGCCACAGGTACGGGAGTGCAGCTCTCCGGAGGAAGTTTGTGTGGGTTTGGGGGTTTTTTGCCCGTCCTCCCCCCAGCTCTCTCCCGTCACCCGGAGGAAGGGAAGGGGCTGAAATCTGCGAATCGCGGGAACTTGACCGGTTTGGAGGGGAACGAGGTGTCCGGCTTTCCCTCTCCCAGCCGAGCCGAGGGGCAGAGGCTGCCCTTCTCAGCCCCACCAGCCCGGACGGAACATCCCCCGGAGGGGGGGGCAAGAAAAAGGCAAAGAGGGATCCGCAGATGCAGCTGCGGGATTTCCACCGCCGCGACCCCCTAGCCATCTTCCCGTGAGAGCCGCGCCGCCCCCACTGTGCCGGGGGGGAGGTTCCCGGGGCTGCCTCCGGGCTGGGGGTGCAACCGCTCCGCGCCGCTTTCGGTAGACTCAGCTGCTGCCGCCCGCCAGCTGGAAGCGCCGATTGCACCTCCGGTCAGGGTCGTGTCCCTCTTCCCTCAGCGCGACCGGCGGGGAGGCCGCCCCCTCGCTGCCTCTCAGGGCCCCGGTACCGCCGGGCAACGAACGAGCCCGGCCCCCGGGCAGGGAGCCCGGCGGCGGCTGGGCTGCGCGGTTGTTGCCTTCCCCGGGAAGATGCAGCAGGGACGGGAGGCGCCGCGCTGAGGAGCGGCGGGGAAATGGCGCTTGGAGCCGAGGGGTTGTTGGCTGGGGCTGGGGGGACGAGCTCGCCCTCCCGAGCCGGTGAGCTCCTTCGCAGTGCGGTACTTGGGGCAGAGACCCCCCGCGGGAGCTGCCTCCGGGTCCTCGGCGCGGAGTCCCCAAGCCCTCGCCCGGCCAGCAGCGTGCGGTCAAGGAAGCGGGCGCGAAGCGAGCGGTTGCTTTATCGGGTGCTGTGCGTTCATGTACCCCACCTTTACGTCTCTTATTTTGGGGGGTAAAAAAACCCCACAATCCAAAACCCCACCAAACAAAAAAACCCAAACCTGATCTGAATGTTTTGAGTGCTTCTTCGCGTTTGTGCGCGGCCACCGAGTCACCAGGAACGTCTCGACAGTCCCCCTCCCATCAGTCAAAGTTCAAAACGCATCGCCCCTGGGCAGCCGGCCGTGGGAAGGTGCGCGCCGGGCTCGCTGCCAGCCTGGGACAGGGCAGCCCTGACAGCCGGCCAGGGCTGGCAGCGCAAGCACTGGGCTGTCAACTCCCCGGGAGCCGGAGCCACCTCTTTCTTTTGTGCTTTGCAGGGTGTTTCACACCATGGGAGCTCATATTCGTGACCGGCACGTTTGAAATGCTTGTATGAATGGTGAAGTAGTGAGGTAGGGATCTGGGACCAGTGTTCATTCATCTGAACTGGAAAGAACAAAGCTCGTTTCTCTTCGGGATAATAGTGGAGCTTGCAGATGGATAGGAAGTTTTTAACTTCCCTGTGAACTCGTGTTTCATTGTATATTTCAAATAGGTTAAGCTATTTTTTTTTGGGGGGGGGTGGTGGTCTTTCCACAAAGTAGTTTTAAAAGCAAAGTCCTTGGAACTCTTTGCCATTTGTCTAAATTCTGAATGCATGTCTAAAGCATTTAATCATGTTTATTGTTTTCAACCACTCAAACGGAATAAAAATTACTTATCGTTGATGAAGCTTATCTCGCAAGCTGTTTCACAGTATGTTTCCGTTGCAAGACACAGCGCTGTGTTAAACTACTGATGATTGTATTGTTTATTGTTCTTTCATTCTCCACCCTCCCCCCCCCCAACGCCAGGATCAATCTGTTCCTTACTACTATACTCAAAAATAACAGAAAAGCAAGTTTTCATCGGTTAGTTTGGTATTTCCACTCATATATGAGATTTAAATTTGCTCATAAGCTGATTTTCATTGAGTGTGCTAAAGGCATCAGATATACTAAGGAAAGAGTTAAGGGACAAAGCTAAAAGGCACTTTCAGAGTCCTGAAATGAAACTGTAGGTGGAATTAGCACTCGGTTCACAGTCGTCGTTTATTTTTTTACTCACATACGTAAGACTTCCTGAAGCCTAAGATCCCTCACCCCTTTGTCATTACCACTTTGTTCCATTACACATTTAAAATGCACCATTCACATGGGGCTAGGAGTTCAGATTTATTGTTTGGAGTCTTTTGATATAGATGCTGATATTGGACTATACCTCATAGGTGATCTTGCTGCACTTTAGCAGTATCTCAGCACAGTGATGGAGGACACCATCATGTTTTCTTGTAGGATTACCTTCGGGACTTTAGTGACTGCACACATCACTGGTTTCATCTTAGGAGGATTGAAATTGATTTTCTTCTTTTTCTCTCTTTTTTTTTTTTTTTAGCTGAGCTAGTGAAAGACCCTGTGTCTGTCCTTTGACCCATGGCCTCACATGATGAAGTGATACCCATAGTCAAGGATGTAGACTGCTACTAGGGCTTCAAAAGCCAAGGTGCCATAGTGAACACATAGTCCTGGTGTCAGCCTGCTTGGTTCTTTGGGCAAGGCACAGTTTGTAAAATACATTTTGGAAGACCCCTGCCTATATGTATCAGAATAATCTTAAACCACAAACCTCGTGATTCTTTTTTAATACTTCTGAGTGGTTATTGCTCAAGCAAAACACAAGAAAATTGGCCTTTCCCTCTCATCCTCAACAGGCCTGTTTTCTTTTAGATAGTTTGGATTTCAAATACAGCAAGGTAGTTGTGTTGAATTTAGCAACAGCCAAGCTACTCCGTTAAATACTGATTAGGTGGCAGAATCTCTATTTTTACATTTGTGTTTACATTTTAAAATTATAGTAAATACTGGTAAAGGGGACCAAGGTGTTCTAGACTTTATAATTCAAATTAACTTTCCCAGTCAATATTTAGTCAAGGTCTTGATGGTTAAAGTTAACTGTCCAAGTCAATGTTTAGTCAAGGTAATGACTTGATTTTTATAAACACTACCCAAGCTTTCTTACAAAATTAATCAGAGTTGCTGAATCGCAGTACATTTGCTCAGCCAATTACTTAGGAGTAAAAGTATGTTATTACTTGGTCTCTCATATGTCCTGTACTGTTTGACATTATCTCAGCAGTGCTCGTTTCCAACCCTTCTGTGGCTTTCACAACTAGTTCTATATTTAAATCATTAATCTACCCAGTGGATTTGTGCCATAGGTCATGTACTATCCTGTTTTTCCAGGTAGGAAGGTGAGGTGCAGAGATGCCACATACTGGCTGCCAAAAGGAAATGTAAAGCCTTACTACATGTCATGCAACAGCAGCAGCAATGTTTACTTATGTAGCTCCAAGAGAGCGTTTTAGGAGCCTGTGCTGGGCACCCAGTTCCTCCTACAGTGTGCAAGAAGAGGTGGGCGCTTCTAATACATCAGTCATTGGGTAAATATGAAAACAGTTTTGATGTCTGGGGAAAAAAAAAAACCAGTGAAATTCAGTATGTTGACATTGGTACTTGCAGTGCGAGATTGAACCATGTTGTGCTGTGGGAAAGAACTGGTTATTGCAGTTCTTCCTTTCTTGAGGTTGAACTGGGATCTTCATTCTTCCAGGTTGTCACTTAAATCTCTTAAACTGACTCTAAAATCAGAGTTTGGACTTCATTTGTGTCAGTGCTTTTTCTCTTCTTGTTCTTTTTTCTCTTTTTTCTTTTTTTTTTCCCCTCCCCAATTGTACCACTTGCAAATGCATTCCATGCAATTACATGGGTATTAGAGTAGATATTCATTAGGATTTTACTAATCTGAACCTCAAGTGCTGTTCTGCAAATTTGCCAGCCTTTGTAAGGGAGTGCTTGACTTCATCAGCTGCACTGTTTTATTATGAGTATTTTGATACAGTAGAATGAAAAGCATATATTCTAAACCAAGTAATTAATCAGATTTAAACATTTTTGTTTTCATACTGTGACTTGTCATATAGAGAAAACGTAACACTGTATTTTGCCCTTAACCTAGTTTTTGCCCAGTCTGGGTACAGCAAAATGATGTTTCATGGTGGTGGTTTAAGGATTTCTTCCACGAAACAATCTTCTGTTGTTTCAGGCAGCAGAATTGTCACAACATAGCAAAAGTGAGTAAACCCAATGCTGTGAGTTACAGGAGAGCTACCATGTCACTCTGTGCAACTTCATCTGTGTATCTAATCTTTCACAGCCATCAAACACGTTTTCAAGTGTTACAGGTATAAGCACTGTTCATTGATTTTTAACTGTGCAGTATGAAACTTCCCATTCTCCTGTTTGGAAAGAGCTTTCAATTGTTTAAGCAACAAACACCGTAAGAACTTGTGTAAAAATGGTTCTAGTGTAAAGTCCTCAACTGTTTATTTTCAGTCACACACACAAATCCTCTGTCAGAATCTGCTGGCGTGAGCCTTGCTGGCTACTGTGGGGTCTGTGCAGCCTGTTTCTGGATCTGTTTGAAGATGTGTGCTGTTTTGAAGAACCACCAGATCTGAGAGAAACCTGTCAGCTTTTGTGTCTTTATCAGTATATTGCATTTTGAGGAGTTAGAGTGAAGCTTGTACCCTGGGATGGCCGGTTGTGTGTCGGTGCAGGTGCAGAGGCTGTAGGCAGGGGATTGGACCCAATGATCTCTTGAGGTCCCTTCCAACCCCTACAATTCTGTGATGTCCCCAGCTGTGAGGAAAGCAGCTACCCAAGACCTAACTCTTTGGACTCAGCTGCGTGTCCTAACAGACCCATCCACAGTGGAGCAACAGGACTGCTGAAGGGCTACTTGTCACATCTTGCTCTGACTCAGTCCTCTTCTTCGATATGTGAAGTAGTTGGCATGGCCCTTGGAGGCGTGAAGATTTACTTCAGTTGCTGATGGAATCAGAAAGGATAATAACTGTGGGTAAAGCTTTTAAAAATGCAGTGTTACTGAGGAGGAGAAGCTCAGGGCAGTTTCCAGCCTGTGATCCTTTTCAATTTCTATGGATAGGGTGCTTTGCCTGTCATTCGTTACTGTTGGTTTAATGTGAATGCATAAGGAGTTACTTAAGGATATATACAGTGTAAAAAAATAGGGCAGTATAATACTTAAATAGACAAAAGCACTTGCTGGTTTTTTCTGTATTGAATTTGGTGTATCTCTGTGTATGGGTACATGTGTTTATGTGTTATATATATGCTAAGATTTATTAGCTGCTCTTTTTATTACATAAAGATTTCTGAGATCTCCAGATATTGCCAAGCAGTTACACTCAGAGGGTTGTTTGTGTTTTTTTTTTTCCTGCTGAAATAGTGATTACTCTGGTGGGTAGAAGAGCATCAGTTTCTTGAGAGTCTTTGCAATTCCCCGAGCCTGAAGGCAAATGAATAGAAATTTAGTGGACCACCTAGTTCTTGACACAGAATTCTCCAAAGAGAAGTCTGACCTAATTTATATTGTATTGAATCAAATAATCCTATCATGCATCTGTGCTTGCCATTTTGTTTTCTTTTAGCAGGCATATTGCTGTCTTGCAAAAAACCTCCAGATTTAGATGTTAGGCAGTGTCCCTGTGGTTTTTGGAGGTGCTTTTCCTCAGTGAGTAGTTACCAGAAAATTACATTTAGAGGACATTTGTGAGAAGGCAGACAATCAAGATATAATACTAAGGCTGCTACAGTTACTCATACCTGGATGTGAGCGTATCATTGTTTAGTACTGAGGGTAATCAGGAGACCTCTACTAAAAGTCCTCCCATTATTACTAAAGATGGAGCTGGAATCTACCCAAAATGCTTTTTGTAGCAAAAAGCAGTATAAATGTCTTTTGTCATCAGTGTGATAGGGGTAAGGTAGATGTGCTTTGCTATGGGTGATTGCTGCAGTTTGTCTTTGCAGGGTTGCTGATGATAAGTGGTACTGAATATGTTTGTTGGGGCCAGCGTGCTTTGAAGCTAATTGGGAGCTGATTAACATCCAGATACGGCAGTTGTAGCCTCTTAAAAGAACTCCTGGTGTGCAAATCCCTCTTCTGGCGTTATTCTCTTGGTAGTTGAACCCATCAGACTGTCTGTGTTAGGCCCCAAGATATGCTCTGAAGCTTATAAATCAATCTAAGTATGTTCTTGTTTTGGAAAAGAACTTTTTAAACCTGCACAGTTTTATTCTAAGCAGGAAAGCTTAGGAAAGTTGTGTGTCTGCAGAAATTCAAGATCTTGGTAACAGTTATCTAAAAACACTTCTTCACTCTTCGACTGAGTAGGTATCCCAGCCGCAGGACTTTGATGCTTATTCAGCATCATGCAGGGAGACTTTGCTTAATCTCATTTGCCAAGAGTTGCCTTTTTTGCTTAGAAGTGTATTTCTTCTCTTTTAAAATGTAGTGTTTAAAACTTTTTGGCTTTCCAATCAGAGACTATTTCCACCTCCACTTTCATTTTAGAACAGCTGAGCATAAAATACCCCTTTCAGCATGGGGGAGCGAGTAGCAAGGTCATAGGTTTGGCTGTCACTGGGCGTTATTTTCTTGGTAGTTATTCTCTTGGTAGTTGAACCCATCAGCCTTCCTGTGTTAGTTTAGATCTCTTAGTTTAGATCTCTGCAAAGTATCTTTCCAGCTGTGCAACAAATGGAACAAGGCTACACTTTTCTTGAACTGTGTATGGTCAACAGGAGAGAGAGCAGAATAATGTGCTGTACAGAGTTCTTAGCCCATCTAAATTTTATTTGAAACTCAAAGAGGTTCTTTGATGGATACTTTACTAATTCTTGCAGTGTTACATTGTTACAATTTTTCTTTTCTGGCTATCTTTATAATTCACAACATACTTAACAAGGAAAAAAAGTCCACAGTCTGAAGATGATCGATGACAAAACTTTAAAATTACTTGGGTTTTGTATGGAAAAATATGCACACTGAACAATAATAGGTATTAAGGATATCAGTTTGTTTAACATAGTACTAAATGATTTGAAATGGATGCTTTCCAGTAAGTGCAAGAAGTTTTGAAGCTGCAGTGGATTTTGCAGTGTTACTGTATTCAAGTCATTGGAAAACGTCTTTTTTTTACTGCATCTGGTCATTTGTTTTCATACCTGCACTCACACCAACTACTGTTGGCTAAAAGGTCGACTCACTAATAAAGTAACTTCTTAAACAAATGGCTATCCTAACTTGTATCTACCAAAAATAATCTTACCAGCCAATTGAAATGTTTAAATGAGATGTTTGACATTTGTAGCTTCACAATTGGAATTTGAAAACTTTAAGTGTGCCCATTTGAAAGAGAAGAACTTTTAATTACTGGGAATCTCATTGATGCAATACACATTTGTTTGGGGATTTTTTATGCAACTACCTTCTACTGACAGATTGGTTCCTTAAAGAATAGCAGGCATCATATTGGTCATTTCTCAAGATAAAGGATTCATATTTTTCCTTCCATACTTGAAGTAACTGAGGGAAAAAATAGGGGTGATCTTTGCACACCATACAAAAGAAATAAATTAATTTTTGTTCCTAGTGAATTGAGATGCTGTTCTTAATAGGCTGTGCTAAAAAGGCAAAAAGAGCACTTTAACTTGGATTTATTCAGGTGCATCAAGTAGTTCCTGAGATCAAGTCAGAATGAAGAGATCCAAGCCGGCAGGACTCAGTGCTCGTGCAGAAGCAGTCTGTGTTCGTAATTTGACAGTGTTTCCAGGACCTGTCAGTCTCAGCCTGGAGACTGGCCATAACAGTTCAATTGGCTTGTGCTTTTTACCAGAGTAACATGTAGTAGGTCATCTGAATTCTCCCCTTATTGAGTTCATCCCCTTCCTTTAATTCCGTCTCACGGTTACCTGTCAGTGTTGGTGGGAGGAAAGGAAATCTTTCTCTGTGTTTAGGATGGTGGTGGTTTTTAACAAGTAGTCCCCATGAAAACTTTCAGTTTGATCTTCTTTTTGATTTCCTTTTACAATGTTTACCAATCAGATAATTTTTAGCATATCATATTTTGCTCGTGGCGATGGTGGTGTAGGAGACTCTGCTTCCTTGAACTTTGCTAGCTGTTGAAGTTAACAGGGATGGGCTGCTAGTGCACTGATAGCCTGGACTTCAGACTGCAAGAGAGGATTCAGGGCTTGAATTTCCAACTAGCTTCATAATTAAACCAAGCATAAAGGTAATTAGGAAAAAGACAAAACACTTTTAAACTTTAATGCAGTCCAGCTGATATTCATGAAATTGTTCTTCTGTTTAGTATCAACAGTCAGTGCAGGGAATATTTTATTAATATTTCAATTTTCCCTTTCATTCCTTTACATAACAAGATACACAGTTAAGTTTTATTGTTACTGCCTTTTCTGTCAGTTTTCTTCAAGCTCTGAAGCATATTAGAAAATTCCAACAAAAACATTAAGGCCCTTGTTTATTGTTTTAAAACACCTGGTAGTTGATTGCAGTACAGACTCCCCTTTTTAATTATGTGGTAATTAATACAAAACAAATCAACAGGAAGTGCTACTTCACACAGCATGTTGGCAGTTTGCTCAAGTTTTAAAAACAGTAACAAAAAAAGCAAGTTTAATAAATATTATTTTATGAGTGGTTTGCTGTTCTGGTGGGGGTTGGGGTTTTTTTGGTGGCTGCTGAAGTAATCACATCTCAGATTATGGCTTCAGGATGGTTTTTCACCCACCATCCCTGTGTGACAGCTTTCATATATTCAGACCCATTTTTCTTCCTTCTGGAAACAAGAGAAATAAAATGTTTGAGAAGTCCTAAAGAGGATAAACAATTGAATTGACCACTTACTGTCCTGGCACTCAAATTTTATGATCCTTACCTCCCTAGTGATAGAGCAAGCTACTCAGAAGCAGTGTGTGAGAGTTACAGCTGATGAAATTTGGTGAAGTTCTTTCAGATCAGAAGGATGACACTGATTTACCTCAAATGAGGGCTTGTGGCTGTTTCTGTGTTACATTTGTAGCAAATGCTAATTGATTGTGGTGCAAACAGACCCTCAGAGAAAAGTTACGGAGTGAATCCCAGGGTGCCAAGCTTCAGTTTTTTGATTTTCAGTGCAGGATGATCCTGGAGAGGACATGAAATCTTCTTTATGCTGTGAAACAACATTAGAAAAATAACTCTGCTACAGCCACAAAACAGGTCTGAGACTTCAGCACTCCAGGTTTTGGACTTGTCAAAGAACATCAAGTGATTCTCATTAAGGAGCTCTCTGTTAGCAGCTCTGTTTTTTGTGGCAGGACTGTTGATCTGACAAGCTACCCACATGTGGTTGTCCCTTTTGAATGTGGAGTTTCTACTGTTTTGTTCTTGCATGATTTGTTCTGTTGGGCACCTGGATAAGGTGAAGAGATGGAAGAGAGAGGACTCTCCATGGGATGGTTCTGTCCGTCACCGTTCTTTGTAGAAGAAGCCCCGTTTGTTAGCTTATGCAAGATACCCAGTCCTGACAGCTGAAATTTGTGTGAGAAGAATCCTATTCTCAGTCTCTGAACTTCTGTTGCCTTGCTTTTTCCAGACAGCAGTTTGTGTGCATCAAACTTCAAAATATTGCTCAAGCCTCTGTGGAGAACTAACTCTGTTCTTTATTGTTCTTTAGTTCAAAGAACAGATTGCCAGTGACCTGTAAACACTGTGGGTGGCTGATTCTACTAATCAGTATTTTTAGATGGAACTTTTTGGTGGAGATGGGAAGAAGCACAGTACATAGAGGGGAAAATAGTATGGGTAGATGTCATTAGTTTCATGGATCCAATAACACAAAAATAAATTGTCTTGATGAGTAAAGTGTTGATTTTCTTTGTGGCTGGAACAGAGTACGTAATTTGCATGTAGACAATGAGTAGAGCATCTATAATATAGATTTTAATGTCTTGTGGACTGCCTCAGATTTTTTTCTTTCTCATTTCAGTGGACTACACTGTACTATCTTTGGCTGCTTCATAGTTATTTAGTTATTTATCAAAGAGAAGTACTCTTATGTTGAATGGTAGTGAAGGTATTTCATTTTCATATATATATGGATGTATATATTCATGAGAGAGACTAACACTGGACTTTCCCAAGGCTGTCTATGATTTGATTTGTCAGGAGAAACAGGCATCAGGAAGTCACCATGAATGCTGGTCTTTTCTAAGAAATTAGGGTATGTACTGTTTCTTACCCAAAAAGCGTTCTGGAGATTGGGTATGGTTACTATTGTGTACTCAAACTGTATTGGAAACAAACAAACAAATTGGAACCAGGATCTCTGAGGATTCCTTCCCATTTCAGACATGAATGTTGCAGCTGT
Organism: Zapornia atra; assembly: GCA_013400835.1. Taxonomy (NCBI): domain Eukaryota; kingdom Metazoa; phylum Chordata; class Aves; order Gruiformes; family Rallidae; genus Zapornia; species Zapornia atra. The sequence continues at coordinate 420,828 of VZTU01022359.1, read as the reverse complement.
TAGGTAAAAATCATCAACTTAAGTTCCAGTCAAGAAGAATAGAAGTAGTTAGTAGTAGCTTTCTAGTTTTCACATTAATAAAATGTGAAGGAGTTCAACCTGGAGTTACAGAAGCTTATTATATGGGTTTTGGTCACTGCTGATGACTTGTGTTGGATGGTATCCATAAGGTTTTAGTGTCACTGCATGAGAGAAGATGCAGACATGGCAACAGAGTGTATATTAATCTTGTTAAATCCTTATGAGAGTTCTAATTGTTCCAGCAATTACTTCCTGTAAGAAGTTGGCTACATTGGATGCATTAGGATCCACAGTGCTAAAAAGAATGAGTTGTGTATTCAGATGTACTTTAGCTTCTTGCAAAAAGTGGAGAAAATCTTGTTTGCCTGTCTTAGAAGTATGGGGGATGATGTCTGGAGGAACAGTTCCAGAGCTTGACAATTAATAATAGCACTTTGAAGAGAAGCTTTTAACAGCAGACAAGCTGATAGGTTACAGAGCAGTATAGAGAATGATGGGGGGGAGTTAGGGAGGGAAGTTGTGCTGCTTCTAAAGTGTTGAGATCAAATAACTAATTAATGGGAGGACAATTTGTAAGGAAGATGCAAGTAGAAGAGTAAAGTTATTCTGAATGTTAATCTATTGCCTGTATGGTTCTAATAAAAGCTTGACAAGTAGACATGGGAGCCTGAGATGCTTTGCAACTTGTAGTAGAGTTCACAAAGTGCTGTTTTTAAAACAAATTTCTTTTAAATGAAGAAAATGCTGGTGTAATGTTATGGTGAGATGCTAGTAATGGTTGTTTGTAATGATTCTTAATGCATCCTGGTGCAGTGATGTGAGAGGGAAGCGTGTTAATCATGGTGCAGGAACTCAGCATGTCTCTAGTGCTCTGGAAAGAGCCTAAAGCTAGAGGGGTTATGGTCACTCATGCTGAGGAGGAAATACAGTGTAAATGGCTTCTACAGCAGGGAGGAGGTGTGACTTACCTGTGGAGCATTGAACTCGGCTCGAGAGAAGTGTCTGTGGGTGTAGGAGCCTGGTTGTGGTATGCAGCTGTTCTGCTTGAATGAATTGAGAATGACTGTTCATTTCTTTAAAGACTAGTTTAAAACTTATGAACCTGGAGTCACTAATGGAGTCTCTTTTATGGTTTCATAACAACGTACCACACTTAGGAAGAGAAACTCTTGACGTCTGGCACCCAGAGAACAGTCTTACTGACCCTTCCACTCCCAATCTCATGTGCCAAAGGTTACATCTTCATAGTTAAGAAAGCCACTTGTCTGTTACCCCCTTGGAAGTTATGCTACAGGGTACCCAACCTTGTTTAAAAATATAATGTTAGGAAAGACTTGCAGCACAGAAAAGCAACAGTTGCTGTGATATGTAAACTGTGTTACAACCCAGGACCTCCCTTTCTCTTTGCTGAATGTTTGTATATTTAACTAGTCACTTGTGAAGAAACAGTGTAGTGGGCTGTTAGTAAACTGGAGTGGGGCACCTTTAAATCCTTGGCCAAAGTCTTCAGGAGTGTCTATGTGTAGATGAGTATGTCATGTATTCTTTTTTTGAACAGCCCAGTCTTTTTGTAGTACAAAGGCTTACATATTCCCAGCATTCAGAAACCTGGCATAATAACTGTGAGTCCCCTCCTGTGGTAATTCTGATTGATCATGGATGCTTTTAAGATACTAATACGTTTCTGTCACATGATAAGAATTCTTCCACAGGTTGTATCTGGCTTGTTTTGAAGACACTGAGTTCACATTTGTTCACAGAGATTTGTAAAATAGTTCCTTGTAAACCTTTGCAAGGACTGTAAGTCAGACAATGGGTTGTGATGGAGATTTCAGCCTTCTTCATATTTTGTAAAAGCTTTTCCTTGGATTTCTTTTTGTTTTGTTCCTGCACAATTTTCTGGCACTTGTTGATGGTTGAAAGATAGTTGTCACACTTCAGTACAAAGGTTTGGGTAAAGAATGGCTTCCTTGATTCTAACACCAGAGATGCTTTTCTTGCCATTAGGTAATCTTCATATGTTATTGTTGTTGATTTAGTTGTGTCTAGGAATGTGTTAAGCTTAACATGAAAAAAATGTTACTTTGCCCTTGGTTTTGTGCAGTGGTAAAACACACATTCTTATGCTCTTGTTTAATGCTTTATGCTGTTGTTGTGTAGCCTTAACTCTTAGAAACAGGGTTTCTGTACTCTGGGGATTCCATTTTTCCTTGTACGCAAGCGAGCAGTAAACCAGCTTTTGCTCTGCACGGAAGCCTGTAGGCCTGTAAGCTCTGTATTTGCTTCTGACTTCAGTGCTTTCATATGTGTTGGATGTAGGTAGAAAGTCACAGGATCACAGAATTGTAGGGGTTGGAGGGGACCTCGAGAGGTCATCGGGTCCAACCCCCTGCCAAAGCAGCTCCCCAGCTCATATTGCACAGGTCGGCATCCAGATGGGTCTTGAATGGCTCCAGAGAAGGAGACTCCACACCCCCCTGGGCAGCCTGTCCCAGGGCTCCCTCACCCTCACTGGGGAAAAGCTTTTCTGCATGTTGGTGTGGAACTTCCTGTGCTCCATTTTGCAGCCATTGCCCCTTGTCCTGTCTCCACAGACCACTGAAAAGGGGCTGGCCATTTCCCCCTGCATCCCATGCTTAAGATATTTATAAACACCAATTAGGTTCCCCCAAAGTCTTCTTTTCTCTAGGCTGAACAGTCCCAGTTTATTCAGCCTCTCCTCACAGGGGAGATGCTCCAGGCCCTTAATCATCTTTGTAGCCTCCTCAGGACTCTCTACAGGAGGTCCCTGTCTTTTTTATCCCAGGGAGCCCAGAACTGGACACAATACTCCAGGTGGGGCCTGACCAGGGCAGAGTAGAGGGGGAAGATCACCTCCTTCGACCTGCTGGACACACTCCTCCTGATGCACCCCAGGATCCCATTGGCTCGCTTGGCCACCAGTGCACACTGCTGGCTCATAGCCAACCTGTCATCCACCAGGACCCCCAGGTCCTTCTCCACAGAGCTCTTTTCCAGCAGGTCATCCCCCAGCCTGTACTGAAACGAACGGTTGTTTCTCTGCAGGTGCCAGACTCTACACTTGCTTTTGTTGAACTTAATTAGGTTTCTCCCTGCCCAGCTCTCCAGCCTGTCCAAGTCTCTCTGGATGGCAGTGCAGTGTTCCTGTAGCCAAAATCTAGTGCTACTTTCTGAAATAGCCATCACAACGGTCTAATTAGACACTTGGATATTTTTTTTCTCTTGTGGAAGAATTGAAATGCTTCAATTGATGAAGTGTAAAACTAGTGAAATGTGTTTCAGGGAAAGGGAGTGAAAATATTATGAACCAGATGCCCTAATTTATGCCATCTTAGAAAATTTGTCTAATGAAATGAAGTATTTGTAATAATTCAGCTGGCAATATTCAATGAGAGGTACAGCAGTGATTGTGGGAATATCTTGCTGGAACTCCTATTTTGTTTTGGGGAGGAAAAGTTAACATCAAGTCAGGAACATGCTGCCCAGGGAGGCAGTTGTGTCACCATCCCTGGGTCTATTTAAAAGATGGGGAGATGAGGTGCTTAGGGATATGGTTTAGTAAAGGACAGGTGTGGATGGATTCAGTGATCTCAAAGGTCTAATGATTCTGTGATTCTGAATTACGTTGTGTTGAGATCCATGTGTATTGTCAAGACCAGATTTTTTTTGTCCTTCCTATGGACAAGCTTACACCATTGGATTTAATGAGTAGCTGTGACAGCAGTTTCTGCTTTGCTCTTTGTGATAGGTAATAGAGATGAGTAAGATGCATGTTCTTCAGGTCATTTCTTAAGCCTGATTTCCTGTGTATGAGTTAGCTCTCCTTTCCTACTTATCTGGATGCAGCACCTCTCGTACAGATGACTGTACGCCAATCCTACTCCTCCCCTGAAGCCACTCTTGCCTCATGACTCCCACGCCAAACGTCCCAAATTCTGCATTATTAAATAGCAGTTACAAATTCTCTTCCAGTTCTTATGCTACAAGATCTCACATCAAACTCCATTCCTCTCTTCTCTGGTGTGGTTCTTGTACCTTCTGCAGTCAAATCCAGCTGCTGGCTGGGTGCCTTAACAGGAAGATAAACCTCTCACCGTTGGTTCCAGTGTTCTGTGTCATTACACAGAGCAATATTTCTGGGGTCAGCCCATTCTGTGGTACAATGTTAATGGGAATGTGCATGCACACTTTGGGATGCAGGAGGGGTGGCAGTGTAGACACTTTTAGTATAAAGGAGTCATCGCTGGACAAGCATGAAGTCTGCCATGTTATAACTTGGGTAGTTTTTGTGGTGGGTTTTTTTTTTAGGTTTAGCAAGAAAAACAGATCCATAACATGAAGACCAAATCTTACTCTCAGTTTCAAAACCCAGAAAACTTAAACTTTTCAAATGTAAGTTTGTAATGATTATTTAAGGTGGTCAAAGCATTATTTTCCTACAGTCTAAATCCTGGTAGGGATTCAATGCATTCCTCTTTCCTAATGTCCTGAAAATCACCCTGAAGCAGACACACTTAGTGTGTAAAAGTGTAGCCTGAACAGTTAAAAACCTGGCAAAGTTTCAAGCAATTGAAAGGAGGCTCTTATTGTGGGAATTGCTTGCCAGCCTTAATAATAATAGTAAGCTTCTTGCCCTCGCTTTGAGTAGAGAAAATTTAAACAAGTAACTTGTTTAAAGGGAATTATATAGTGATTTTACTGTTTGTAGCAACACCATAAATAGCTCAAACTTTTTTGTGAAATATCTGACCTTGTGATCAGAGATTTAAGGGGTAATTGGAAGAACATATGAGTACAGAGTGTGTACTCATTGTGGTACTCTGTGTCTGGTCACTTCAAAGAGGCAACTGAAGAAATACCTGTGTTCTTCTACTGGCAAGTGTGACAGCATGTTTTACAACCGGTGGCTCCTTTGAGGTAGACCACAAAATTCATTGATACCAAGAGTCCTGTTGACTTGGGAAAACAGAATTTAAACTATTCTGATGTTTGGGCCTTGGTGAGAGGAGGATTTGAAGTGTAAGGAGTTTGGAAAGCATGTCCAGCTTGATGAATTCTTATGTTTGGGAGGTGATTGGGGGCTTCTGAGGAAGGAGGAATGCAGTACTTGTAGTCACAGCACTTGGGACAGATTCAGGTCCACCTTTTTGCACTACCAAATTACCCTGTGGTGATTTTTGTTATTTATTAAAGGTTTTCAAAACAATTGATATGTCATTAACAAGAATACAGTAAATCTGTCTTCTGCCTTGTAATACCAGTACTGACTGCTGACTGCAGTTTTCAGGAGCCTACAAATGTACCTCCACTTTTATCTTTTGCATTTAAGAAAATCAGAGTGCTTTCAGTGGCTATACATGTATGAAGTGTTTTGATTAGGTAAATGAGTTTGGGATGTGGTGTTGGAATTTAGAGAGAAGAAGATGTACAAATAAAAATTATATTATTCTCCTTGGTCCCTCACTAGAGAATGTAAGACATGCAAATACTAAGTCAGTGTGTGGAAATATCCTTCAAAAACATATGAAATGCAAGGACTATGATGGAAGTATTGAGTGCTTTAAGGTATCTGAGTTACAAAGAAACCTTGTAGTTCACAGAATTATATCTATGAGTCTTTTAATATACTCTTCTAATATACTCAGGTTGTTCTTTATCTCCTACAGAGTATTGCAGAATTTGTTTCCCTGGGGGTGTCTGAAGTAAGGCTAGAAAAATCCTATCTGATCTTTAATAATCCCTCACACTCATAGTAATACTCCAGAATTGTACCATCGTTGTCTAATTCACTCTTAAATCCTTTCATCTTTGTGCTCCCACCCTCAAAGAAATCCTTTAGTGTTATAGGGAGACAGTGATTGCATACTTGAAATACCTTGGCCTTGTTGCTAGTTTAGACCCAGTTGCTTGGAGTGATTTATTGTGACTTGTTTGGTTTGGTGGTTTGGTTTTGCTTGGTTTGGCTTTTTTTTTTTTTTTCTTCAGAGTAAGACTGAAAAATACATTTTGCCTGATACAGTTAATGGCTTCAGGAAGTAATTTGCAGATCGGGAAACAATGGATCTCATATAGTAAAAGCACTGCCTAGCTAATTCATAAGGAAGATAAACTTGTGTTGTTAAGCTTGCACATTTTACTCTTATTTGTAAGCCATGTATTGCTCTCCTGTGCTTTCCACCATTAAGCAGTAATGTTATTGCATTAGTAAAAAAAAAAGCACTGCTACTTTGACTGGCTTTCAGAAACACACACAAAATCAAATAATGTATTTTACTGAATTATGAAGAACTGTGTTATTTGTTTAAAACAACTCCTTTATTGCTCTCAGTGCTCCATGCCCATGTTACAATTTAATCGCTGCTTTGTACCTCTCGAGTTCCTGCAGGCTGGTGTGAGGCAGCGAAGGGACGAAGCCAAATGACTGGCAGTCAAGTGTTTCAATCAGTCAAGATGCTGATTTATTTCTGCAAGGAGGAATGTAAAGGAAATGAGAATGGCTGGGTTGTTGTTTGGGTTGTTTGTTTTTTTTTTGTACTTGATGCACTGAGTAGTCATCAGTTAAACTGTGGAGGTCATACATAAGAGTTGAACTAGTTCTTGAAAAAGGGAAGGAAAAAAACCCACCCATGATAGAGCTTGTCTTGTCATCCACGCTGCACAGGGTCTTTGGTGAAGCTGGTGATGATCTGCATGTCCTGAAAAGTCAGTACAAAAGAGGTGTCTGGATTTTTTTCACTTACTGGGGATTTCACCCCAAAATAAGTTCTAAGAAGATTTGAAATGCGGAGTGTTAGAAATTCCTTGTTGGCTAGCTAGTTCGTATACAGCTGTAAAGTTTTTATTGATTTATATGTTGATATTGCAGAATATTTAAACTGGAATGCCACTAAGCTACCAAGTAAATCCTACCCCTTTGGGATAGGTGTGAGTATCTGTGAAAATGGATACTTTTTGGAGTACGAATTATAATTCATCTAGAGCAAAAACATGAGTAAAATTGTTAGCGGAATATTGTATCTCTGCTTTAAAAATATTCATAGGTATATCTGAGAGAGGAGTAGATGCACTAGTGTTTTCATTGCCTACTTTGGTGCATTAGAAATCACATCATTTTACATTTCCTCCCACCCCCTGGCTGAACTTTGTTTATTTAAGTAAGTATAATTTTTCTTTCTTACATTTAAGAAGTGCTGGTTTTAATCTTAAAAGAAATTAAAAATGTAAAAAATCAGTTTTAGATAGTCAAAACAATAAACATTCTATTGCAATCTGACAGCAGCAGGTGGTATTTATAAGATACAGAAAATGAAACCAAAGTTTTTTGTTGATGGTGTATCATCATTTCTTTCACCAAATTCCATATTATATCTGAGCTCGTACAGATATAAAATCCAGACGAAGCAAGCAGATAGTTTTGAAGGAAATTAGGTCTTTCTAAGACTTTAAACCTCCAGAGCCCACTGAAAATCTGTGCTCAACAATCATTGCTTTTACAGCAAGAAAGATACCTTACCTATCAAGAGATTGCTTTAGTGGGGTATTCCCTAGAAAGCCCACTGTAGCCTAGCCTACATTTCATATTCTTTTACTAACCTAAATCCTGAGGCTTTCAAGCAGTTTCATAAAATCTTTGCACTAAAATTTGATGAAAATGTGGCTACATGCCAAAAAAATAGAACTACTTGAAGAGAAGCTTTCAGTGCTGACAACAGAGAAACTTTTCTCTGTCTCATGGAAAACTGCATGGCTGAAAGTCTGGCTCAGAGAGAGAAAGGCTGACTTCACTCTTGGTCAGAGGAGAAATTTCCAGGCTTGCTGCTAAATGCACTCTGGGGAGGTGAAGGTACCTGCCCTATGAAATGATAGAGTTGTGGCTGTAACAGTGTCCGGCTCACAAAGGGGAAGCCCCACTTTTAATGACACTGATTTCTGGATGGTTTATGCATGTTACATGTGCTGCATCCAGATGAATTGGTATTTCTTTTGCTGACATCCATTAAGACACAGATTTTGAGACCTGTTTTGTCTCTTTCTCAGGGAACATGCAAGGTATGGTAATGGAAGTACCATCACGGTAGTTTTGGAAGGTAAAGGGGCAGAGAAAGTGTGCTTTTGAAAAAATGGGCAGAGAAAATGGGCAGGAAACAGAACTACTTCAGCATTTCTTTTCCCTCCTGCTTTTCTTCTGAGCTAACAGTCCATTCAGTCTGAACACAGATCTATCTATTCTTAATGCGTGGAACTGCATTATTTAGCCCACCACTGTAAACCAGATTATCATCCCTGGAGATAAAATTGTTAACTTGATTTAATGGAGCTTTGTTAATCTAGAATTTCATTTATATCTTCTCTTGGATCTGTCCATTGGTGGTACTTTATCTTAATATATTAAGGACAATTTTGACAGGAAAATAGAACTATACCCCACCCCAATAGTAGCTGTGTAGCCGGTTCCTCAGTGCCTGGGAGAAAGCTGTTGAGGAGGCTCTTGTCTTGTAAGAAGTAATTAAAACTTGCTATTAAGTCCTGTAGTGCCTGTGTTTGCACTGCATGGATCCTTTAGAAGCGAGACACTGAAGAAGCAGATCTCTCTTATGTTCCTTGGCTGTGAGTAATTACTGAGAAATACAGAAAGGAATACCTGAGAGCTTTATTCATAATCTACTTAGTGGCTGCATTCCTTACTCCTGCATGTTTTGAATGCCATTTGCTGGAATGCCCAGTTGAATACACAACCAACCGCTGGCTAACAAGATCTGCAGCGCTTAAAAATACTGTGAGGTGTGCTTGCTGAGAGAGATCAAAATCCTCCCCTGGATGGTTATGGATAAGGATTAAATAATAGAGAGAATTTACAAGCCTGAGATGTGTTTTTTCCTAAAGTCTCTATTTCCAATTTCTGTGAAATGGCTTTCAATTTTTAGGTTATTTCACATTTTGTTATAATTTCTCAGGTGGAGAGGAGATTTGAGATTTACAGTCTGAAAACAGGTTGCAGAGGTTCTTCAGGATGTCTGGAATATTTGCAAGGTTTAGCAGCCAATATTATGCAGATGAATTCATAAAACAGCTGGCAGCATTTATTATCTATATTGCCAAACCATTCCTCATAATGTAGAGGTAGATTGGGCCCCCCCTCCCTTCTTTTGGTTTCCCTCAGTGGTGCAAGACACTACATAACACAGAAAAAACACCCCAACTTTTCTGTCTGAATATTTGATAGTAGAGACAGTATCTGGTTTCTGATGAGGAAATACTAAATGATGGGACTTTGATTATCAGCTAGTCAGTGGTGTCAGCACTTAGATACTGATATCATATATCCTTTTCCTTCTCTTCCATTAAATTGCACCATAAAAGACTCATCTGAGGTGGAATTTTAGCAACAAAAGTTTGTGTGTCACTGCTTTAGGAGGGAAGCCTGGAATCTCTCCCACATAAAGATGGCTTGTTTGGTGGTGATGTAGATAGGGAGGGCCAGAAATGGGATGAGTATTAAAGTTATTAGTGGTTTAAAATATTACATGTGATAACAATGGTAACCCCAGTATTCATTCTCCCACATCAAGAAGAGACCTGATGAAAGACGTCACTAAGATGTTTTTGCAGTAGTGTTGTGGATGGATTATTAGTGGAGCAAGACTGAGATTTACAGATGAGAAACTGTAGTAATTGACTTGTGAGACAGTAGCTCCCAGGCAGGCTGCGTGGCTTTTAAAGTATCTCATGGATCAAGGTGTTCATTATATTGTACTGAACCTGGTCACTCAGTGCTATGTCTAAAGAGGAAGGGGAAAAAAAGTTTTCATAACACCTATAATCTCATAGCTTTCCTATTTTCTTCAAGCACTGCAATTGGTAGAACTTTCCAGGTTGAGTTTTGCATGATGCCTGAACTGCTGCAGCTACAAATAAGTTTTGGCTATTGAGCAGAGTTACCATCTCACCTGACTTGAGTAAGACTTTTCCATGAGCAGTGGTTCTGTAACAGGTTTTTGTAGGAATAGGCTTCTGTTTCCTGGATTTGTTTGTGTATTTCTTAATGGAAAAATACAAAGTTCTATATTACCTCTAAGTAAAACATTGGGCATGTAAAGCTTTCTGTTTGCTAACAGGTTTCTAGTTTGTATTTGTTTTCTTTCCTAAATTATCCTATCTTCTCAAAGCAATCCTCAGCTAAATGTGAGGGCAGATTTGCCCCATTAGCAGTATATTGTCCCAGTGCTGAGATTTGCTTTGAGGAAAACGTGATTGTTGTGATATAAGGACAAAGAGTGGTCTTGCCCCTATTTCCATACTTGTCCATAATTTGTGAGTTCCTTTCCTGTTAGCTTCAAAGGATTTCTTTCTAGTCAGGACTTGAATGGACCCATTTGGTGTTTACATCTATTTAAATTATTATTGTGTCACTAGGGTTGTGACTTTTTTTAAAAAACAAAAAAGCAAGATACTTTACATACCTTTGAGTGATTACAATTACCTACATGAAAGGAGTAGCTTTATTAATTAATTAACTTGGAGAAAAAAGGCTAGTGACCCTCTGAAGGAATATCAATAACTGAAACATTAATTATGCAAATAAGAACTGTCTTTACTGTTCATTATGCATAGTTTAACAGGAAAATTGCCTTTTAAAATAATGCTTCGTTCATGTATTTCAATAAATGTCTCATCTGCTTGGGCTGTCACTTGCATCTAGATTTTGAGACAAAGACTGCAGTGACATCGGTACAGAGAGACTGCTCCTTCCCTGTGGCACTTCCTCCAAGTCACTGGTACCCAGTCCCTAATTGCTGGGCTGGTGTGGGTTTTTTGAAGGCCTGCTCTTTGAGGCAGCAATCCTCTTTGTGAATGAGTTCTCACAAAAATGGTATTCAGTGGGGGCTTGGGGGCGGGTGGAAGGAAGAAGCAGTAAAATATTTGAAGAGCTTTTTTGACTTTCTCATGGTTTCAAAACGGAGGCTCTGGTGGAGTGAGTCCTGTTTGAGACTGTTAAGTTGTGGGATTGTTTTTGGAGGGGGGAATCAGTAGAGGGAGTATTAAGGCATACTAACACTATAAGGAAAACAAAGTCAGGCCATGTGTTTAATTACTCTGAACTGATGCACTGAGTCAACTTGCTGGTCCTATTTACGTTTTGATAATGTGACTGTATGCCACCTGTCAAGTGCTGCAGGTGATTTCATGCAAATTGGGAGAATACTGTCCTTACCTCTTTATTTTCTGAAGTTTCACAGTATTAGCAAATTCTGATGAAGGATTTCCTTTTCATATCCCCAAAGACACCAATCAAAGGTTTTCAGGGCTACTCCTCACTCAGGTGTCCGTAAGTGGTTACAGGAGAGAGAAGAGCTGTGTTTATATCAGCTGAAAGGCTGGGCTGCAGATATTCTTGGGTTTGAGTACGCAGATAAGAAGTAGCAGCTATGTGGTCCCAGAAAATCTCTTACATTTCACCCCCTGAAGATTCAAACATACCTGCTTATAAACGTAAGGCATTAAGGTTTCCCTTTTTTAATGCCCTAGAACTTGCTGTGCCAATAGCTGAAAGGGCTGATGAAGAAATATGTTCCACCCCCCCCCCCCTTCCCTTGTAGCGTGATAAATTGTGGAAGTCCTGATTGAAAATTCTAATCACAGCCTTGCAGTCCTTCAGATCACAACCCTTGACAGTTGATTCACTCCTTTTCATGCCTGCTGCCTCTGACTGCTTCTGGTGCCTCTTATGCATGAGTCTATCATTAGCACACAAAGCATGATGGATTGGTTGGGGTACCTCTATCCTTAGAACCTGGAAAATGCTTCTTTTTCAGAATCAAAGAACCTGTGTGTGACATCGTCATGAATGAGAGAAGAAAGTAATACAGTATTGGATGTGCCTGTTTGCTGCCACTGTTTAGAGAGAAAATGATGCATTATGGGGAATGTAAGTATATGGCCTGTTTGTTTGGGTTTTTTTACTCCTTTTTAGCAAACGATGCATAAAATCATGGAACCTAATGCATAACCTGAGTCTAGCAGATGCATGGAAGTTGTAAGACTTTTTGGAAATCTGAGCTGTAAGCACTTGAAAAATTTCACTTAAAAATCAGCCAAGCTATGAAATCTCTTGTTTCTGATGACCAAAATGATTAGGAGTAATTTGTGCTACTGACCATGGACTAGGTTCCCTTTTGTGGATTCTCTTCTATAGACCTTTTGGACAGGAAACTTTTGCAAATGTTTCCGACTGCAGATGTTAAACTTGCAAATGCTTTTATTCATCTGTGTGACTTGGCATTTAATGTCTCAGTGAACAAGACAGTTAAGTTTTGGCTCCAGTGAAAGATTGATAGGAACAATTTCCAAATGTGGTATCAAAACAAAGTGAAAATATGTCACGTTCAAATACAGAGCTCTGATGCGTCATGTGGTCTTGTAATAAATGAAATAGCACTACAGACCTGACAGATTTGCAAGAAAATGTTTTTTAAATTTATGATGATTAATTTTCAAGATGAACTGCAATAAAAAAAGTGTTAGTAGATACTTAAAGAAGGGAAGGGAAGGCAGCTTTCTGAAATGAAAACAAGCAGGTAATGATAAGGCTGCCTTTGCTTTTATATCATGCTTTCTAAAATTTGTGCAGTGAGTAAATTGATATTCTGGCTCCTGCAGCTGGCAATAACAAGTACTCATGCAAGTGTAACATCTTGTGGAAATTCCACCTCTTGGATTTGTACTGTTGCTTTTGTACTGGTTGTCTCAGAAATAGGGGTAACACAAAGCAGAATGGCAGATTTCCTACTAGGGCTGGTGATTCTCTCTGAGCCATCAAAATAAAACAGCACTGAAAACAGAAGTAGCTCTGTAATTCCTTGAAAGAAAACCAAACTTCTCTGGAACTCACATGTGTTGGTTCATCTTGAGTGTTTGAAGATTTACTATGTTTTGCAATAGGACAGTTAAATGCAAAGAATATTGTGTGGCAAGGTATAAACTGATTGATTTAAGCATTGTTAGGCAGTATTGGACTAAAAACATGCCTTGATACCATTTATACTTAGCAAGAAGTCAGCCATACATGCCAAGTGCTTAAGTTTTATTTGTATTGATTTAGGTTTATTTTTAACAGTAGGGTTCCTTGCTACACTCCTTCCCATTTCACTGTGTTTGCACAGATGCCTTGGCAATCGACAGGTGCAGAATAGCTTTATGCACCCATTAGTACAATGTAGTTGCTGGCAAACATGATTTAATGGAGTGAAGGAGGGAGCTACACACTGGGCCAGATCCTGGATCCAGAATAAACTGGCATAGCTGTGATGAACCAGCATGCCTGCTTTGGAGTTGTTTGTTCCATGCTGTTAGAGATCAGAAACTACGTAAAACTGAGTGACAATTTGCATGTTAACTTTTCCTTTGGTAGCATTTAGTTTAACCAGCACTTGCTTTTTGTGTTCCAAATTGCCAGTTAAATTCTGTCTTAGGTAGATACAGGTTTTAACATGTATACACACGCTCATATATGGGCCATCTAGTCAATATATGAAGTAATACATCGAAGCAGTGCCATTATTTTGCTACTTATTTAAGCATGTGTTTAGGAGTTTTGCCCTGTGTGAGGCCTCTTTGCTGCATCCAGATTCTCTCTTGTAGTGCCAATTCCTGCCAAATGCAAAAAGGTGCAGGGGTATCATTCCCTGGCACTTGGCTCTACTTCTTTATTTCAAGGAACTGTGAAAACTGGTATAACTTCTGCTTCTGTCAGTTTGTCTGTTCCTTCAGTCAAATCAGTTTATGGTGTGCGTGTATGTGTGCTGAGCTGACGTTTCAGATGTTTATTTTAAAATGAAATAAGTATTTATGCATCTAGTGAAATGAAACTACTAGTAGTGGTTCACACTTTGGTGGGACCTGATTTGGCTCAATGTTTCTTTATATTGGGTGTCTTTTTAACAGCCAAGGCTGCGTTCCCATGAGCAGCTCATTGCTGCTGGTTGTTGGGTCTCTCTTGTTTAGTGGCTGAGATGGCATTTCTGTAGAGATACCAGAAACTTTTTGACAGGGGATGTCAGGAAGGGAATGGGATTTGTTGTGCCTGAAACCCGAGAAAGGAAGAAGCTTTTATGGTGTGTTGGGACAGAGAGTTAGCTCTGTCTTAGTGAGGCCAAAAGTGAGCTTCCAGGTAGCTGCTGGGGGGGGGGAGTTTCAGAAAGGATATGAACTTGCAGCTCCAAAAATGCAGGATGCTTGCAGCTGTGTTTTATCAGTAACCATCAAAGGGAAATGCCTGTGTTTTGTGCTTGTCTAGAGTGCGTGTTGCTTTTCAGGTGGAATTGGTATTTTTAGAAGTATCTTTCATCAGCACATAGATATTTTCATCTGTTCAGTAGAGATCAACACGATTTTTTTCCTAAGAATTACAATACGTATGAATTTCCAAAAATTGAAATGTACTAGCTGAGACTTTTAAATGACCACAGGAAATTTAACCACGCTGCTCCTGTCACTTATATACTCTGCTTTGAATGTCAGGATCCTGGTAGCCAAAATGTGCAGGTTATGTGCTGTACGTCACTGAACAACTGGGTGGTCTGTGCATTTACCACTTGGAGTTTGTAGAGCATTATAGAGTCACCCTGCATGGGCTTGCTTATACTGAGGCTGTTTTCTATGCCCAGAAAATTCTTTGTCCCTTCTTGGGAATTTCCAGTAATCCCCTGACTGTTCACCCTCACCAAAAGCCAAATCTTTCACAATCTGAGAATATTCTGGAAGACTTCCGTGATCGTGACTGATCAGTTACACTGTGGCATTTATGTTTGGATTGAATTCAAAGTTTCTTACACATAAATATTCACAAACATATGATGTCTCATGTGAATGTGGTGTTTAGTGATTCTGATGTCTGTTAGCACCTGACATGGTGACCAGAAAAGTGTATTCAATACTCTCAATAACAATTGGATTGTATCTCTTTTGCCATTTCTAACAAGTTTAGCCCTTAAATAACCTGTACTTGTTTACCATCTGAGCTGATAAAGTTTTGTAAGTTGTGGAAGTTAATTCAGAGAACATTCAGGTTGTATTTACCACCGAAGAAGTTCTGTATGTAGTGGGCTGGTTTGGACTTAACAGTGTAAAGGCTTCACAAAATCACAGAATGTTAGGAGTTGGAAGGCACCTCGAAAGATCATCTTGTCTGACCCCCCTGCCAGAGCAGGATCACCCAGACTAAATCACACAGGAATGCATCCAGATGGGGTTTGAATGTCTCCAGAGAAGGAGACTCTACAACCACTCTGGGCAGTGCTCTGTCACCATCACAGTGACAAAGTTTCTCCTTATATAATTTTTATGACTGTTTGTCTTATGGATTTGTATTGTCTGTAACTACACACAAGATCTAGTAGTCTGAAAGCATTAGTAAAGTAGGTTTTTTTTTCTCAGTTCTGTGTTTTGTTTGTGTTGACTTAGATTTCCTGATATGAGTTAAACTTCACCTAAGTACTCTATTACATAAACAAAATCGGATAACATTAGATGAAACAAATATAAAGACATATCCAAGTTGTTCTTTATTACCATGTAGAGCTGCAGTTCTGGCCTTTGCAGCTAGACCAAAGTTAGCTTCACTCTAGACAGCAGGACTGCTGCTTGTGTGCCAGCAGTTTCCAGGAGGCTGTGCAAGCCTGCCTGCCACTGCTCACCCACACAGCCTTGTCTTGGCTCCTCCACAGTCTGACTGAGTTATAGCCACACAAGCTGCATTTCTATTACTTAGGTTTCTGTGCAGATGATTCTTGCTGCAATTGGAGATTTTAAATGCAACCTCCTCAAATTTTTATGTCTACTGAAAGGAAACTAGTTGGTGGGTCTTGTGTATGGTCTTGTTCTCTTGCCTCTGCCCATGGATAGACAGGGATGTGTTTGTGTTGGGTCTCATTGACTTGTCTGGAGTTTTGCATAATGCTGGAACTGGCTGGAAGAAGGTTTGCAAGATTTTTTTAAAATACCCTGTAAATAGTTTGAATGAACAGACAATGTTGTTTGTGTTTTCAATTGTTAACAAATTCAGATTTTTCCAATGTCCTTCTCTTGCAAATCTACTGTGAAAGAGGATTCTTACTTACAAAGGTGATATCTATGATCACTGAAATGCAAGTATATGACTTCTTAGCACAGAATAGAAAATAACCTGATATTTGAGATGAATATTCTGAATCCTATTGAAAAGTGCGTAAATTATATCCACCTTAGTGACTAGGATTTTGACATTTACAGATTGGCCTTTGGCTTTATAGTTTATCTGATGTGACCTATCATAGGCTATATGAAATCTGGAATATGAAGCATGAAGCTAGAATCCATCTGTGCATGCTAATTACTATTTTTTAAATTTCACTATAAATACTTTTGGTTCCTTAAGATAATTCCTGTCTGTGATGTGAGTTACCACTGTTGAAATAGTTGTTAGATTATTGGATTAGAATAGAATTACTAGTTATTAGAGTGTTAGAAGTCATTAGAATTAAAGAGTGATTATGCATTGTGGACCACATGTAAAAACTTCTGAAGAGAATGGAAGGTCTCCCATTGAAGTTGGCTGACTTTGGTCTCACTGCATATTATTTCTTCTGCTACTCAAGGCAGCAGCTGTGCAGTTTAGTATGCATGAACCACATTGGAAGATGGGATTTGTCTAATATTTGATACGTACTTGGACAAGATGAGCTAAATTCTTAGTGGAGCTTTTAGTTTGCCTCGAATTGGAGAAACACTTTTCTTTAGAGGACTGAATGTAGAGTATGTTTTGTAGGTGTTGAACTTTTCTATTTGTCAATGGAGCAGCTCATACACCCTCAGTACTTGCTCAGGAGACTCCGTGGACTTTGCCGTGCTAGGTTAACAGGTGGACTTGGTGATCTTAAAGGTCTTTTCCAACCAAAATAATTCCATGATTCCATGCCTTAGCATGTTCAGAAAGTTGACCATATGAACTCAGTGTATGTGCTTAATGGCAGTTGCTGGGAAAGTTGTTGGAGTCTCCTTCTCTGGAGATATTCCAGCCCTGTCTGGACACTGACCTGTGCAGTATGAGCTGGGGAGCTGCTTTGGCAGGGGGGTTGTACCCAATGATCTCTTGAGGTCCCTTCCAACCCCTACGATTCTGTGATTCTGTGAAAATAAAAAAGCTAAATTCCCATCAAGTTCTGCTGTTGTTTGGTGGGAGATACCGAATCCTTTTTGCAAGAGGTAATTGAATATTCTAACTTCCTTTTTAACTTGTATCTTGGCAAATGAAGGCAGACCGATCAAAAGAGATGCTGTCAGATTACATGTGAAATCAAGATTTGTACTTTCCCAAGGAAAATGTGGAGTTCTATATAGCCCATTTTATAGTCCAATTATTAAGTGCTAAAAATGTGATTGGTAATAAAGATGAGAAAAAGGTGTTGATATGTTAATCTTTTAAGCAATAATCAGTGTGGCTTGTCTTAAATGGTCTAGACTTCCATTTTAACATCTAGTGACACAGTGGAAAGGTTTACAAATATATGGTACTTTAATTAATGGGGGCAATATTAGGCTTTGAAAGTTCTCTGGAGCTTTTGTCTCTGTTGGAGCATTCTCTGTGCTGTGAATCTTCCCTAATAGTTAAAGCAAATATACTAAAATAGCCTTTGGGCTGTTCTGTTTCACTGTGTTGTTGGGGGGAAAAAATTAATCCTGTGCCATTTTGCATTTGCTGTCTGTGAATCAAACTGTGAAAGCTAATTTAAAAACTTTCACACTTGGCTTGAATGAGGACTGCCAGTGCTTGGAGAATGTTAAATTGAATGCAATTAGCTCGAAGTGGGCTAGCTTAGATATACCCATCAGCCTCAGAGTGCCCAGGCTTAATGACGACTCTGAGAAACTAATGGAGAGAGGTTACAGGAAAGAATTGAAACACTCTGAGTTGTTGCTAAAAAAACTTACCCTGTATAGAATAGATCTTTGAAACCAAAATAGTTTGTACATGGCGGGGTAGGGAGCCCTGTTGACAGGTGGAGGGGACCTGTGGAAAGTGGGATACAGCACGTTGTTGTATCTGGGAAAGGGAAACAACTGATGAATGTGCTCAGAAAATTTGAAGGCATAAATAACGTAAGCATTTGTAAGTATAACACATTGTAGTAGCAACAAATGGCTATTTATGGTCTCCAGAGTAGTTGGGTGTCCTAGATGTTTCAGGAAGAGGCAGGTGGTACAGCTATGGTAAGAGTCCTGGAATGGAGTGCTAGTGGTTTTGTTTGGAGAAGGAATGTGGGTTTGAAGTTAATCTCTTAATTGTATCCATTTATTAAGTGCTACATCAACTTGTAATGGGGATGTGAAGTCCAAACTTAATTGATACAGTGAAATTCCATGCTTGATGTGGGAGATCAGAGTGGCTTTTGGACTGGATGTGAGCAGGTCTCTCAGACTGCGGATGCTCCAGAACTAGGGGGTTTAGCAAAAGGACTGAAAAAGTAAAAGGCAGTGAACAGCTGAAGCTGTGAGAAGAGTTACCTAAAATGACATTAGTTGCTTCTCTAAGTATAATGCCTCTTCTCTTGAAAGATGGGATGTTTGCCAGTCACAGTGGACTGTGGTTTTTGGGGTACCATTTTTCCATGATGACATGTCAGAACTTGTGTTTGGAGCTCACCCAGAACCTTTCTCTTTTTATATCTTTTTTGTTCCCCCTCGTTCTTTGTTTGTTTCAGGGGGAGTTGTTTGGGTTGTGTGAGAGGTTTTTTCTTCCCTTTTTCTTGGAGAAGACTGCCTGTAGAGTTTTATATCCAGGTGCTAAGTGAGGTATTTGCTTAAATTATTCTATGAAGATTGTAGTAAGTGACCACTGAACTTCTCAGTGGAGAGAGACCCTGATGGTAAATTGAAAAGAACCGACTCTGTAAATTAGCATTTTACATGTCATCCATTCTTATGTGAGCAACACAAATTGTGCAGACAACAACGTTTTTAGTTAATGTACCCATCCATAAGCACTATTAACATTTAACATGTTTACAGGGGGCCAGCATCCAGTCCAAAACTTCCATTAACTCTTTTTGCATCAGTATGGTGTGCATGAGTGCATACATTTATGTGTGGGTTTGTATATATGTGTATGCTATTAGTGTATGCAGTGTTAAAGCATATATAGTAATTCAGAAAGAACCACTGAAAAATTTCATTATGCATGTAAATATATTCAGCAGAAGACTTAAAATAACTCTTTAATGATGAAAAAGGAAAAAAAAAATGCCATTTGACACGAGGAATCTATTTTGAACTACAGTGTATGCACAGTCTGTTTTCTTCCTTTCCTTTCTTGAAATTGTTGCCCAAAATATTATGGTGGCTTTACTTGAAGTTTTAATTTTAAATTTAATTTGCCTGAATGCTGTCAGGATATTTTTAAATAGAAAAATTGGAACTTGGTAATATCTGGCACCCAATTTCTATAGACATGGCATTCTGGATACAACTTTGGACTCGTAAGTAATATAAGATTAAATCACACATGTTAGTCATGATTTAAAATTTTTTCAAGAACATGTAAATGTAGTTTCTGCCTTGATTTGGTTAGTTATATGGGCAGCAGGGGGGAGGGTTTGCAACAGTTGTATAGATATAAAGCCTTGAATGAACTTTTTCAATCTGTTTATCCAAATGTTCTTTAATGGATAAAAATAGAATCACATTACTGCACATATAACAATCTGGGCATTATTTACTGCGCTTCCAACAGAATTATTCTTCCAATCATATTCTGAATATTATCCTGTTTTGGTCTTGAATGGACTGGCAGAGGGTTATTTTGCTCTTGAAAGGTTTGACATCCTCACCTGTGTTTGCTTATCATCCAGTGACCTTCAGCTACGCTTCAGTCCTGATAGGAATGCTAAGTCCTGCTGAAAAAAACAATTTAAAGGCTTTTACTAATATGAAGTGTTTGCTTTGAGAAGGTGTCCAACCTGGTAATACAGTGGTTTTCAATATAACTTTCTCTTAAATCACATCCAGCTTTGTGAAGACTTTTGCTGTGGCCCCTGTGGCCCTGTCTCAGTTCCCCTCCTCGTGTTGTTTGTGAGCTGTTCAGCTCCGATGAGGAGCCGGCACCAGCCCCGTGCTGCTGACTCCACACAGGTTCAGTCCCCGTGGGTGGACCCAGCCGGCAGAATTGATCTTAACAGAGCTGTAGCACTAGAGCAGAGTAAAGCATAAATCACAACAGGACACCTCTAGTGTGGGTCTCAAGGCATTTGTTCCTTCCAAAGTCATCAATCTGGAGAAAATAAAAGGAAAATAAACCTCTGTCCAGAACACAGACAGACCTCCTTTCTTGTCTATTTGAACTGGAGGCTGTATTGCAGGTGTTCTGAACTTGCCCTTGACCCCTCCATCATCATCCTGGGCAGTTACAAGACTTTGAGCTAGCCTCCTTACGGGGAAACTGAACTGGCTAAGAGACCTGCTGCCTTCAACCAGGCTGCTTCTCGATGTATCCTGGTGTTGGATGTACACAGCAGCAGAATTTTCTTCACAGTGGATTAGCTTGGTCAGGTCAGTCCTGTTGATTGACTTGCCAGAGCTTGTAAAACCAGCACCTGCCTCCCTGTCAGCAATACAAATGAAACCAGCTGGTTCAGGGGTAACCATGGTACTGTGTTGTGCATTTGAGGTGGTGGTAGATCAAGTACTGCCTGCCTTCAGTGGTATAGAATTTGTGGAGAGGAACCAAGAAGGTGAGAGAAGTTTTATTTTTCTTTGGCTGAATGTCACATTTCCTAAGGCAAGTCTTTGACTCAGAGATGGACTGCTGTGTCAGTGCAGGGTTGGTTTGTTTTATTTAATACAGTAGAGTGTTGCCTATAGAAGCATTTGGGGCCTCAAGATTGTTGTCTTTCCAAACACCTTCTAAACCTGCTTTGACACAAACAGACCTGAAAGCCACAGTTACAGCAAGACCTCCTGTTCTTCCTTCCTATCCTCTGCCAAAGTCTTGTCTGAGAGAGAGCTCCTTCTGCCAGCCTCTTCCCACGTATGGCTACAGTAACTTTTGCAGGAGTAGGTGCTGAAAGGATGCAGCTTGGAAGTTGAATTCACTGCAGTGTGGTTGTAGCATACCTGTATTGCCTCTTTTTCCTGTATGTTATTACACATACACATACAAATGTACATTACTGTTACAGAGCCAAGCACATCAGTAAAGAAATGCTAAGTTTAACATTGTCCAGGTGGAAGAAAAGTGAATGCAAAGTTGTGTGTGCAGTTGTGTAGTAAGTTTTTGTTCATACTGTTCTTCTACACTAAGACTTTCTGTGCTGGAGAAGGAAAATCAGGATTGCATGAAGGCAGTCTCTGTAGGACGCTTTGTTGCTTAGTGAGCAAGGTAGGAAGAGGAAGGGATGATCTCATGCCTCAGGGAAGCAGGACAGGGTCTTGTAGGTTCAACTCTCTGTATCATTGCTTTTGCGATGTGGCATAGAAGATTTTTGCACCAAAGGAAATACTTTGGTTTGGTAAAGTTGGAAAAAGCTAAAATGAAGGTTCATAATGAGAAGTGTCAGGCAATTTTAACCACACATGATGTTAGCAAACACCATTATAATTAAACCAAAATACCTTGTCAGTAACCAGAATAGCAAAATCTCTTCCAAAATGAATAAAAAGACTAATAAAATTGTTACAAGAAACGTTAATTTTGATACAAATTTTATTGTCTCATTGTGGGCTATTGTAATGTGCATTTCTTTGGGTGGATTACAGGAGTTAGTGCATTAAACATCATGAGTTGTAGCTACCCTGTAGCCATGTATTGTTTCTGTGTACCTATGAACTGGAAGTATAAAGTGTTTTCTGTGCTTGTGGTTGGAAACAAATCCAGAAAACTCTTCTAAGAGTTTGAGAAAAAGAAACTATATTTTGAGAAAAGAAACAATATTTTGACAACAAACCAAACTTTTCCTTGCTGATCTGATACAATGTCTATAGTCTTTGTTTATTTTTTTTTAATCAACTTTATTGTTAGGCACTGTTCTGTACTGTTGCTATTACCAATATAAAAATTGGTTATCTGCCCTTCTTGCTGTGTTTTTGGAAAAACTATATCTTAAACTGGAATCCAGTATGCACATTTTAACACCCCCACCCCACCAAAAAAAAAGGTAACACCTATATGCCATTATTAAAATTAAAGGATATGATGTATCTTGGGCCTTTTTAAAATTAAAGTAGGATGAAGAATTCATTGCAGATGATACTGTGGAAAGGCTTTGCGAGAGGAGGGCAATCAAGTAGGGATAATTAGAGTTACTATTTAAATATGCAGAAAGCAAAAAGCTTATCTGGAAAAGCAGAGTGAGGTTATAACAGCGTAAGACTAATGTAAGAATGATTTGCAAGCAATAAAATCACATCTCCCTGACTTTGTAAGTACAAAATAATAAGCAATATGGAATAATGGAGACGGTAATAGTCTGGGTTATAAACCCAGTGGTATGTGATTTTACCATTAGATCTTACCTGAAGGGGATAGATTGGTTTAATACTGATAGAGTTAAGCTGTGTGAGGATTACAGGTATTTGGAATGTGTGTGCAGTAAGGGATGAGAGTAATTGCTCAAGATAATCTCCTCCTCGCTGTTAACTCAGAATAATGATAAGAAGTTGGGGAAACCTCAATTCTTGGGTTTTACCGCTTCCTCTGAAGCGGTGTGAATGTATGAACGCCTCTGAAGGAAGGCGTGCTCGTACTACTGGTTTCACTTTAAAAGTTTGATGAAGAACAGAAGAATGTGCTATTAAGAACAAATCATCCTTGGCAGAGAAATGGGTAGGATGGTCTTCAAGTTCTTAATCATCTCTCATTTTTGTAACTCTGTCATTATTTTCATTAATTAACTTGAGTGGGTAACACAAACATCACATGGCTTCCAAAACTAATGTTACTGCTGCCTGCTATTTAGTCTGTGAATCTGGAAAAAACAAAACCAAGCCCCACAACAAGACAAACCAAAATGTACTAAGAGCCTGTCTGACTTCACAAGCTGGGCAAGGCCAGGCCTGCCTAATGCTGGGCATGGAGAGGGAGCTTCCAAGGAGCTGCTGGAAACTCCAGCTGTAATTCAGGAGCTGCCGTTCTTCCCTGGGCTTTAGCTAAGGGCATGTGGCCACCAAGGGTGCCTACTCAGAGGGGGAACAGAGCTGATGGCCTGACCGCTGGTTGACGTTGGAGCTCCTGTGGCCTTTTCACAAGGACATGGTGCTTAACCCAATGGTCCTGGATACCTTCCAGGCAGAGTAATTAAATTCTGCATTCCTCAATTCCCTCTCATTTTAATTGGATTAGGTATTTTTCACCTTTTGGCTTTAAACTTGGCTGGCTAAACAGCTATTTTTCATTATAGTGGAGTCCTTAATTCAGATTAGGTTACATTATCCCTGAATATAATGTACATTGTTTTAACAATACCAGGTGTTTCAGGAGAGAAGTGTAAGACATAGATCAACCTTTTCTTACATTTTTAATTGATTTTTTTTCCCCTATATTGAAGTACGCTCATTTGATGGTTATTCCTGATTGCTCTCTCAATTTACAGGCCTTCTTGATATTGTATAAGCAAAGACAGTTTATAAAAATAGTTTAGATCATTATAGCATCCAGGAAACCCTCTGTTTGCCTGTGTGTGCAACTTTTACCTCACTTGTGTAGACAGAGAAATCTGGGGCGTGACTGGAAGTTTCTCTTCTGCACGTGTTCAGATATTCAGATGTTTAGCCTAGAGAAAAGAAGACTAAGGGGGGGACCTTATTAATGTTTATAAATATCTTAGGCAGGGGATGCAGGGGGAAATGGCCAGCCCCTTTTCAGTGGTCTGTGGAGACAGGACAAGGGGCAATGGCTGCAAGTTAGAGCATAGGAAGTCCTGCACCAACATGTGGAAGAACTTTTTCACAGTGAGGGTAACAGAGCCCTGGGACAGGCTGCCCAGGGGAGTGTGGAGTCTCCATCTCTGGAGCCATTCAAGACCCATCTGGACGCCTCTCTGTGCAATATGAGCTGGGGAGCTGCTTTGGCAGGGGGGTGGGACCCAATGATCTCTCGAGGTCCCTTCCAACCCCTGTGATTCTATGATTCTATGTTCACCCGATCACTGAGATTGCTAGTGCTTTGCAGAAACAAGCTTGTAAACAAGGGAATCCGTGCTATGTCTCCATAAAAGTATGGCTTGGTTTCTGGTGTGCCAGAAACTTCAGTTCAGGTACTGGAGCCTAAATAATGGATTCTTCAGTGTGTGTCTTTGCCCAGCATTTTAAAACCCAGACCACATTGTCGATGCGTACCGTGATTCTGCAGGAATTCTAATTAATGAATGGGGATATCCAAAAGACCTATGAATTAATGAGAGTGAGTACATGGTTTAAATCTGAGCAGCTAATTTGTGGACAGTACAAATCTTTGATATGGATGAAATGCAGATTAGTTCACTTAACGGTTCACCTGGCCCTAATGATACCTAAATTTAGAACTTTGGAGCACCACTGGCCTGTAATCAGAATATGTTTTGCCCTGCATAAAACGGAATTAGTCAATTTGCATTAGCCAAGTCTGAATTCTGTGTCTGGTTGGATTTATTTTCACTCTGCTGATGACAGGGCTCCATTTGGCTTTTTTGTTTGACCTGGATATATGCATCTTTCTTAGTGCTGTCAGTCTTCTCATATGTTGCTCAGTGTACTCCTGTTACTGAAAATCTGAGATCTGTAGCCCTTTATTAAATTATAGAGTACATTTCTTGTTACCTTTGGGCATTAGGACTTTTTTCCTAGAAAATAACCTGGTACAGGATTTTTTTTTTTTAAATTTCTTACCTTAACCTCGCTGAAAACTCTTGGAGGGGGAAGGATCAAGAAGACATCCAGGCATATCTTTGTGGGAAAGTCTTTTTTAAAAAAATAAAAATAGTAGTAATGAATTTACCTGCCTTTTTTTTTTTTAATTAAGAAGAATATTTCTTGTAAGTAATTGCACATAAATCTCTTTAAAAAGGAGGATTCCACCTGTGTTACAGACGAAATGTGATTTCTATAGCATTCTGTCCCCTTTCTCTCTATTAATTCTAGAGGCCTGCTCTGAACTGACATAAAGCCTTTTCGTTGTGGACTTGATTTTGTTGGTATGCAAAGAGGGGAGGGTAAAACCAGCATCCTGTCTTTCATCCTGCTGGATGAGGATTAATCATGATCACAGCTGCAGAATAATGCAGATCTTAGCTGCTGGGGTTGGAGAGGGGGAAGGGACAGGAGGAGGAGAGCAGAGGACATAGGCTGTCTTTACTTCCACATGCCCCTTGTGCCCTCAGAAGCACTGCATTTAATGGAGGAGTTGCAAGAAGCAGATTCTCAGAAATTGTTTTCCTTCCCTTGATTTAGCGGATTCCCTTGTATTTCAATTTATGCTTGTCTGCCAGAAGCATTCCTTGACTTCATGTGCACTGCCCCTGACAGCACAGTGCTGTCTTCACTATATGAGAGCAGTTTATATTAAATAAAGGCACGGATTTGCCATTGCCCCAGCTTACCTATTTTCAGTAATTAATTTTTCATGCATCTTATGTGGGTTTTTTTCCTTTAATCATAAGGAACGTATTAAATTTACCAGGAACACACACACACACACACACACACACACACAGAGATTTCATATGGCTTACTTGTTTTCTTGATGATGCATTAGGCAATGGATGCCGAAATGCTGCTGGCTTGAAGGTACATGGATTTAGACCAGTGGATTTTACTATGTCTCTGTAGATAGCCTCTAAATGCCTTGCAGGTCAACTGTTTTTGAAATGGATAAAAGTGTGCTAATTCCTTCAAGGTAAATCAGAAGGATTATGACATCTAGGAAGAAGAAACTGCCAGACAGCTCATGAGCAATATAACTAGAACTGACCCAATAGCATCTCTAAAGCTTCCAATAAAATTGCCTGAGGAGTCTGCCAGGAAGCCAGAGGCTGCTGCTGGAAAAATACCTTCTGTAGCTTGGCATTTGTCCTGTAATTGCTTCCAAGAGAGAATAAACTGTAGCATGACAGTAGAAGGTGAATGGTTCCTTACTGTGTGCTACATGGGTGATTTTTAAAAATGTTTAGAAAATAAGCATGGTTTCCTGATGCGTTATCCTTGCGCGGGTCCGTATACTTGTTTAGCTGCTTAACAGTTTCCCATCTGAATAATCATGAGCCTTTTTTTTTTTTTCAAGTGACATTTTATCCTTGCAGTGGCTTTATTTTTCTTTTAAGGAATTCCTTTTACAGGGTCTCTAACCGGATCATGAAGGTTTTGATTCTGTGAGCACGTGGTGTGGTCATATAGACCTCTCCAGTTGCATGGTTGTGGTGGAGCAGAGACCAGTATGTTCCCCTGCATGGATGTTTTTCCATATGGAATTGTGATACAGAAAACAACACCTAGCCCCTGCAGTTTCAAGGGTTAGATTGTTGGGAGGTACATTTTTTTTCCCCTATAGTATATTTTCCAGCTGTGGGAATAGGACTGACTTTTATTATTTAGAATCACTGCTGAATCTTAACCCACAAACAGAAAATGCATAGAGCCTGATGTCTTACAGGAGGTGCTTCCACTCCACTGAAGTGGTGAACACTCTTACTGATGTAAAACAGAAGCATTTGTATAACATAATCAGATACAAGGCCCTGCATTCACAAATGAGATGAGAACAGATAAGTGAATTCAAGGAAATGATTTCTGGTTTGAAATTTCTCCAGTAAAATCTAGCAGCCATTCTCAAATACTTGTGTTTGGTATCGTTCAGAAGTCTGCCTGCTGTTCATCTTAGATGAATTAGGTGGAATTACCTTCATAAGTGACATTGCTGGTTTGAAGCCTGGAGTATTGAAATGGACTTGTCAAAAAAGTATTTTGGTAGCTAAAACTCATTTACTAGACTATTGAAAATATTGATATTTCTCAGTTGCAGAACAATGTAAAAATAATTCTTGCTTGCATATGTAAATTCATACTTAGAGTCCCGGAAAGCTTCTTGCTTTTTTTCTCCTTTGCTTTGCTAGTCAATGAACTTTGGTATAAGTCTGGTAGTTGTGTTTGGTATAATAAATCAAAAGTCTCTTTACAGCAAGGTGAAGTCCTCTGATTAGTTTTCCTAATACTCAACTGTCAGGGAACAAGGGCTGAGTGTTGAAAGATAGCAGTGAATAAAGATCCTGGCATGGGGAGGTTTTGCTGTTGTTGACATTAGGAAAGTTTGCTTTGCTCTGCTGTAATGTCAGGAAGCATTCAGAAAATTGAAGGGCATGATGTATAGGTTAACTTGTGTGACTGAGGAAATCTCAGAGGGACCTGAAAAAGTTGGTGTAACTTCACGTCCGTTAAGAAGGCCGGTGTAAAGCATCACTTAAAGCTCTACATCAGATTTCCACATACAGCTTCAGTTGGATCTTGTGTAGGAATTGTGCTGTATTTTATTTTAAATTAATGAGGGGATGAGCCCCAGTTCAGTCTCACTTGCAATATTAGGAAAGTCATCTCAAAATAGGGAAGAAAAAAAAAAAAGAAGCTGAATTAAGATGTTCTTATGAAGGACAGGAGATGAATAAGTTGCCTTCAACATACTGTGCCACTTAAAAACATGCTGAGCTGTCCAGGATGTGAGACATTTAATTCCATAACCTTTTCTTCCAATTAGAAGGCACAGATTCTGATTGTGAGGAATTTGCATTTAAATATAAAACGTGGTGTCTCTGACATTGCTTTTACCTTCTCACCAGTGATGCTCCTGACTGTATACTTCTCCCTTTCCTTCAGCGTGATGATTGCACCACCACACTTTAGTAATCATTTAACAGCTCTAATTACAGAATACTGTGATCCCAACTGTGTACTTTGTCCTTTTTCCCTTCTTAGTCTTCACTGTTTCTTTGGTGTCGACAGGATTGCAAAAGAGCCGTTCTTCTGCTTCGCAAATATAAATCCCAGTGATTCTGCTTTGGTAACGTACAGATTTGCATTTTCTCTTTGCTTTGGAGTTAATGACATTGAATTTTAGACATCCAAGGGTTGGTTGGTCTGGTGGTGTTTACATCAGTCACGCCGGCATAACTTCACTGACACTAATGCAGATACACCGGCATAAAATTGGTGTAACTCCAACTCCATTAAAATCAATGGAGTTACGCCAATATAAGTCAAATGTAACGCTATTGATTTTGTGCTGGTGTGACTTTATTGACTTTAATGGAGGTAGGGCAGTGTTCTGCTAGTGGGACTGAGATTGCAGCCAGGCTCTGCTTGCACAGTATTTCTAGCAGTGCTGAGGTTTACGCAGCTTTATCAGAATTTTTTAATTTGTTTTTCTTGTCTGTTTCAGGGTCAGCTGTGTAGTAATGTGGGTATAGTAAAGCCTCGGCGTAATGCAATTCATATAGTAAAAGCATTTAGGTAATTCAGTTTCACTGTGAGCACAGAGAATCTCTAGTGCAATCTGAATGGCTTCCTATGTTATCTGGTAACATAGCAGCCACTCAGTGCTGGAGGAACAATGAGAAGTTTTTAAGCCTGCTCCGTTCAGTGGCAGTGCTCTCTTCTATGTAACACCCTGCAAAAGCTTACAAATGGCACTTTGAGTGGAGTTCTGCATCTCGGAGCAGAAAAATGCGCCTAAAGGAACAATGTGTGTTGTATTTATAAACCCCAGCACACAGGGGGCTTGTTGCTTGTTTTCAGCTCCCCAGGCTGGAGTTGCATTCCCTGCTCCACAGGCAGAGGAGAAGCAAACATGAGCTTGTGTATCGCTGCCTTCCCAGGGTCCGGAGGGAGAGTACCGGGATGTCTCTGTGTGTCTAGCCTTTCCCAAGACTGACTTGTTTCATTCAAGGCTGCAGATGCACTTGTTCAGCAGACTTGCATGCTTTCTTACAGAATTGAAGGCATACAATGCTGCCACAACTGCTTTTAATGATTGCTGTTACCATTTTGATTTCCAGCCTTTAATTTTCTGTGGCAATACATTTTGGGGTTGATTTTGTCCCTGTAGGACAAGGCTTCAGAAAGCAATGTTAGTTGCTTTGGGTGGTAATGCTCCCAGGTGTATCCCTAGCTCAAAGCAGAGGTAGGTGGTAACAAAACCTAGGGAAAAGGATAAATATTAGTTCACAGAGTTGAAGCTGATACCTTATTCTTCGTAATCAGACTGAGATCAACTGGAAGGGATCACAGCAGCACTGGAATTGCACAGCACTAGCTCTAGTCAGTAACAGAACAGGGGAGATCAGCAAGTTCTGGGTTGTTAGTATTGGGTATGATTTAAAAAAACCTAGCCAAACCCCCACAAAAAACCCCAAAGACCAAATGGATTCACACTGTGGTTATAGAAATTCTTCTAAGAGGATGAATTTCCCGTTGAAAGCATTGAAGGAAAAAAATATAAATATTTTTCTATTGGTCTTTACTGACTGGCTCAAATCAGTTCTTCTTAAAAGTATTTGAATATCCTTCCTCAGAGAAATTATGAACAAACATTATGTGGGTTTTTCTGAATGCAAAATGGCATACTTTTGAATATTTCAAAAATTCTGTTAAAGCAAGGTTGATGTCTTCTGTTTTGCCTTTGTTTCCAGAAAGCTGTCCTCCATAATAAAAAATAGAAGCTGTAATACTAAAATGAACTGTTAGTAATTTCTCATTAAAAATGTTGATGAAATCAATTCATTCCTGTGAAAAGCATCTTCTTGATCCAGTCAGCATTTTCTATGAGTAGAAAATTCACAGCACTTCTGGTGAGTAATTGGTGAGGTGGAGTGTCGTATTCACCACTACATGGACTGATTTCCAGGAGGAATTTTAGTAATTATTCCTGCTGCCATTGGAATACTAATAAACATCTTACTTTAGAAATATTTTATAGGTCATATTTTTTGGCAAGATGCTTTTCTAGTGGTAAATCAGCTTCAGTGGTGCTGTTTACACCATCTGAGGACCTGGGTAGCATGTCAAAAAGATGCTCTAAAGATAGAATAACGAAGCATATCATAAACCGCAATGAATTCAATAAATTGCCTTATTGGCCTTAGTTACATGTAGCTTTTTCTTAAAAAAAAAAAAAAAGAATTCCTTGTTTTCAGGAGATAAGTATTTTATAAATACAATAAAACAAATAGTAACTATATACAAAGGGAAGTGAAATGTTTTGGTTTGAATACTAAAGTAGTTTTGTGACGTCGGAAGAATTTAAAAGGGTTAATTGGGAAATACTGTTCTGGTATCACTGCAGACATTGCACAGTCAACATAATAAAGCATATAAATCTCTTCCCTCTGTCTAAATATTTAGAAAATCAGGGGGTTGAGGAGAGAACTTGCTCATTTTAGGCCAAACAAAACTAAGTATGAAATGTGGAGGCGACTGTGAGTCTCTGCCAGCCATGTAACTTAGGGATGTAGTAGAAGTAGTAGGGTGCCGGGTTTCCGAGGAGCAGTTGAAGGTTCCAAAGGGAGATCTGAGGAGCTAAACCAGCCACTTGGCTTTCCACGTGTCTGCTGAAGGAGTGGATGTTTGTATAGGATCTCAGTTTACACATGAACAGTGAGCTTCCTTTCACCTTGACGGGATACAGCAATGCCAGTGAAGGAATTGCAGGAAAAGCCAGTGATTGACATGTGATGCGATGACAGAGTCATTTGACTTTGTCACTCAAAACAGTTTGCTGTGCTGTTCCGTGGGCAAATGACAAAGCAAGAGAAGAAAGATTGGACACGTGCAGCAGTCTAACAGAGATTGTTTTCTTTTGCAGGCTAGCCAGAATTTTAATGCATGAACTGGCTTAGATTGTGCAGCTAAACACATGGCTATAGAATTTGCTTTAATGAAGTATATAGAGAGACAGCTTCCCTGGTTCTTTTCCTCCTTGTTTTCTCCTTCGTCAGTATCTTAAGACCTCTCATTTACCTCCTCTTCCTTGTTTTTTAATACTTACTTGTAGGCCTTACTAACTGAAGTAATTCAGTGGGTTTTGGACCAGTCCCTGGGGTTTCACTTAGAATTAGTGGAGTGCCTTCTGTAAAAGATGAATACTCTGATACCACGTAGCTTCCCATAGGACATTCAGAAGACTTGACCATTAGGGAGTTAAGCCAATGGCTACAAAATAGTGGGAGCAGCTCCAGAAGATTTCATGGCCTCCTCTCTCTCTGGAGGGTTACTGGTGGCAAGGATGGGGTTTCCACCATCTGGTTGTGTGCCAATCCACTGAAGTTCTCTGTCTTAGGCTTTGTGGTCAGATGAGAAATTGATGGGTAATTTTTTTCTTTCTGGACAACAGTCCCATATGCTTGATCTGGTTTCAGTTTTCCAGGATTACAGGACTGTTAAAATAATTTGGTTACTTTAAATTTTCCCTTTTAATATGCTTGGGCATTGTGTAACACTTGCCAAGTCATGGGTGTCCCTTACAGATGTTTATATTGGTTGTTTTGGAGGAAAGGAAGTGAAGTGCAAGACTGCAGAGGTATAGAAGCAAGAGCTAAGGATTCCAGGATTCCAGACTGGTTTGGGTGGGAAGGTATTCAAAGTCCATCTAGTTCCAACCCCCTGCCATGGGCAGAGACACCATCCACTAGCCCAAGTAATACAGTTTTTGTTTTGTCAAACCGGGGTGTGGGAGGTACCATCCTCTTGTCAGATCCCACTCTGGGGCTGTGGAGAAATTAAATACCTAGGGAATGCCAGGGCTTAGTTACAAATCCTTCCTAAGACTGCTTTTCCTTTACATAAGCAGATGGAAACTGGTTTCAGGGGAGGGAACTTGTTAAGTTTTGAAGTCCTGAAGAAAATTAATAAATTCATGTATTTTAAAGCCTGAGGGGAAGTATTATGATCGTTTTGTCTGACCTCCTTCATAACTCGGGCCAGGGGAAGTTGCCTAATAACCCCTTCACGAGCTCGCTCAAGCATGGCTTGAAAGACAAATGATTTGACAGAAGTTGTTGTTTTACAGATGCATGGGGGAGGTGAGCATGTGACTTCCTTTCGCAGACAAGGTCCGACCTGTGTTAATCCTAACTGCAAAGTGAATTTACACAACTATTTCTTCACTAAGGCTTTAGGTTTTATACCGGCGTAGGAGTAATACAGAATGCAAGGCTTAAGACTTCTCTTGGAATTAAAAGCCAGTTAATTCCAGAATGCGCTGATTGTGTTCCTACTGTAGCTACTTAATAAGGGAACAGAAAATGTCAGTATTTTGTTAAAGCGAAGAGCTCTGAATCCTCTTTAGGAAAAGCTGAGGCACGCACGTAACATTGTGAGAGCTGGAACAGTAATGAGGCACACAAGAAGATCGTTAGAGTTGGATATGTGTAAGATGATGGATTTATTTTTTTTTTTTTAAGTGCAGCTAACAAAATTTTGTCTTTAGAGCAGGGAGAAAAAGCACAGCAGCACTGATCAAAGCAAAGAGCATCTCATTGATAAAACACGTGCTGCAGTACTTCCCCCAGTTGGAAGAGCGTAGTATTTAACAACGGTGACCTAGATTGGAGGAGACAATAAAAGCTGTTGCGGTGAAGAGCAGATTGACTGCCATTCTCATCTGGGTAATAAACGGCTGAAATATGGACAGTAGATGAAAGTTTACTAATGTAGCTTACATAAAGACCTATACTTTTGGAGGAATTGTCTCTGTAACACATTCAGTTTGAACTATGGCTTGCATCTGACAGATGTTTATGTGCTCCTTTACAAAGATACCTATTACTTTATTCAAGGATCTATGAGCCTGTGAGAGTGTGACCTGATTAGGTTTTAAAGTAAATCAATACATGAACCTGTCCAAAAATAGACGTGCATTTATTTTGAAAAATATTACTCGGTGGGATAGCCTCAAGGGGATGTAGCTTTTCTGGAGAGCTTCAAATGAGAGAGCAGTCATATGTTGTTATTTTAAAATATTCAGTGCCGTTCAGATGCTACAGTTTCAGCTATCCTACTGCAAGTAGCTGACAGCAGGAGATGACATTCTTGATGCTTTATACCAGAAACAATCT
The DNA here is from genome assembly GCA_013400835.1 of Zapornia atra. Classification (NCBI taxonomy): domain Eukaryota; kingdom Metazoa; phylum Chordata; class Aves; order Gruiformes; family Rallidae; genus Zapornia; species Zapornia atra. The sequence goes on along the minus strand of VZTU01022359.1, from coordinate 387,691 downwards.
TCTAAGACATTAAAACTTGCTTAACTCTTGACCCTGGGTGTATTTTGTTGGGCTTTTTTCCCCCCCTCTTTGTTTGGTTTTATTATAAATAATTTTCTTTTTTTTTTAAGTGGTTGGTGTTAGTTGTTCTTGTGAAGTTAAGCAGTTAACCTTTAGGCAAATGTAAATCCAAATGCTAGAAAAATAAACTGTCAGTCCAGCTGTGACTTGAGAGATGCTTTGAGTGAGTGCCATTGAGCTGTAATGACTGATGCATACTTACTGTGCTGTAAACCGAAGTATTATTAAATTGGGTTGTGTGCAGGGGGAGGGGAAGGAGATGGGGGTGGTGAGGGACATCTGTTCTCTGCAGCACGTTCCTCCCTGTTTGCTGGGGGGATTTCAAGCATAAGTGAAGAGCGGCTCTGTCAGCGGCAGGGCGAGGTGCTTCCCTCACAGCACAGTGAATGCACTGATCTGTGCTGGGGCCCAGCGGTCACCACATGTGATGTCCCACCGTCACCCAGTTTGGGGGAGAGGCATCTCCCCATCCATGGACCTGTCCAAAGAGCACTTCAGCTCCTGACAGATTACCAGTTTTGGGGCTGTTACCTTATTCCTTTTCTCTCATTGATCAACTTTCACTTGTCCTGTCCGTTTTAAACTAAGAATGTTGATCAAAATGCTTTTAGTTTATTCAGGTATTTCCAAGAAGGTGTCTTGCAGCAAGCAAGCACTGCAACTTTGATTTTTAAGTTGCTTTATTCTTCCTCCTGTTTGCTATGCAGCACTTATTCAGACTCCATGGAGGAGCAACAGGGAATTTTTATATTTCCAAATCAGTTCAGCGGATTTTGAAAAGCTATCTTTGAATATTCCATAAAACACATACAGATTTGAAGAGCTTATTAAAGAAAGCCCCTGACACGCTTCAGCAATATTAAATCACTTCAGACAGTGCATGGCAGTGTAATGTTATTGAAGCATTTAAAAAATGTTAAAAGAGCCAGGATTTGAAAGTACTAGTGGGTTCACAGCCCTTCACAGTAATTCAAACTGTCAAAATTATTTCAATGTTTGCAGCGTGTTACTTCCTTAAATTACAGACAAGGGACATCAGTAAATAACTATAACTGTAGTTAATCTCTGGCCAGAAAACCAGCTGATCTGCTGGGTTAATTTCTTTATTAAATGCTTATTTAATAACTGGGCAGCTGTTCAGACAGGCCAGATGGACTTCACTGTAATTGTGCTAATAATGAGAACTTTCTCACAAAAAGGAAGAGCGATGGGGAGATGCATTTGGTGAGGGAACACCATGACAAATGGCTTCAGGACAGTATGGTCCTCTGCCCTCAACAGACTGGCTGAAGTAGGTGGTTTATCCTTCAAAGTGAGAAGGACCAGCAGTAAGAACCGGCGTTACTGGTTTATTCTTTGCTTAGTTGTTTATTCTTTGTGTTTTCCTTGCCTCTTGCCTCATACTTTCCCAGTCCTAACAGCCTAAAGCATGTCCCCACAGTTCTGCTGGGGGCTCGCAGCTGGTGCATTTGTGTGTCTCCCCAACAAATACATGTTATGGAACACTGTGCCTTACTCCCTACATGCTAGCTTTTTGCCCCATGGGAAGAGGCCTAGCCTATTTGTATTTTTTGGAAACTGTAAGCCTTAATTAACTATTTTCAGAGTTCTTAGCAAGAAAAAATACAAGATGGGCGTTAAGAATAACAGCTTTGTTTACAAGGAGGCAGATTCTTTTACACTGGAAACATATCATAAGCGAGGGGAGTGGTAACGTATATGATGTTCTCAGTATGAGTAATGAATATGTTTTTCTTTCATCTTTGTTTAAGTAGGAGAACAAAAGCATTGAAAGAGCATTTGAGGAGTGAAAATCTGAAATTATTATCTGGCAATATGTTTTTACCTTAGAAATGCTGTGTTTGAGGCTTGACTCTGTAGGATTTTTTGCTGTTGGTGAGGGTGACGTTTATAGCAACTTTCCAGACCGTAGTCTTTGTCTTCCAGCTGGTCCAGAAGTACAGGTCTTCTGTATACACCTTGTGTGGTGTCTCTAGGCAGTGAAAGCATCTCAAATATGCCAAAACATCTCAAACAGGACTACATGATCTGAAATCACAGGCAATTGAGAACTTCATAGGTTTCTTCCTCACTAAGCTTACAACAGCTT